>JAJJWW010007369.1:0-30000 GCA_023531295.1 Papaver armeniacum | reverse complement strand
CTCCCCGAGGCCGGATCTTGCCGAGGCCTAGCCCAAATGAAGCTTCATTATGACCGAGGGACTTCCAACTTGTAAGAATGAAGCTTCATCGTGCTAGGCCGGATCGCAACTTGGAGGAATGAAGCTTCACTCGCTTGGCCAAACTTGCAAATTGCAAGATGAGGCTTCACGTGCTTGGCCAAACCTCCAACTTGTAAGAGTGAAGCTTCACTCACTGGGACTTACACAATTGGCGCATGAGTATGAGCCAACTGATGCCAAACCAACTATTTTTCCCAACCAACGTCCCTTCCCTATATATGTCTTATTCGCATTTCTACAAATAGGATTAGGGGAGGAAAAATCATTCATCAACTCCCCGAGGCCGGATCTTGCCGAGGCCTAGCCCAAATGAAGCTTCATTATGACCGAGGGACTTCCAACTTGTAAGAATGAAGCTTCATCGTGCTAGGCCGGATCGCAACTTGGAGGAATGAAGCTTCACTCGCTTGGCCAAACTTGCAAATTGCAAGATGAGGCTTCACGTGCTTGGCCAAACCTGCAAATTGCAAGAGTGAAGCTTCACTCACTGGGACTTACACAATTGGCGCATGAGGATGAGCCAACTGATGCCAAACCAACTATTTTTCCCAACCAACGTCCCTTCCCTATATATGTCTTATTCGCATTTCTACAAATAGGATTAGGGGAGGAAAAATCATTCATCAACTCCCCGAGGCCGGATCTTGCCGAGGCCTAGCCCAAATGAAGCTTCATTATGACCGAGGGACTTCCAACTTGTAAGAATGAAGCTTCATCGTGCTAGGCCGGATCGCAACTTGGAGGAATGAAGCTTCACTCGCTTGGCCAAACTTGCAAATTGCAAGATGAGGCTTCACGTGCTTGGCCAAACTTCGCAAATTGCAAGAGTGAAGCTTCACTCACTGGGACTTACACAATTGGCGCATGAGGATGAGCCAACCGATGCCAAACCAACTATTTTTCCCAACCAACGTCCCTTCCCTATATATGTCTTATTCGCATTTCTACAAATAGATTAGGGGAGGAAAAATCATTCATCAACTCCCCGAGGCCGGATCTTGCCGAGGCCTAGCCCAAATGAAGCTTCATTATGACCGAGGGACTTCCAACTTGTAAGAATGAAGCTTCATCGTGCTAGGCCGGATCGCAACTTGGGAATGAAGCTTCACTCGCTTGGCCAAACTTGCAAATTGCAAGATGAGGCTTCACGTGCTTGGCCAAACCTGCAAATTGCAAGAGTGAAGCTTCACTCAGCTGGGGACTTACACAATTGGCGCATGAGGATGAGCCAACGGATGCCAAACCAACTATTTTTCCCAACCAACGTCCCTTCCCTATATATGTCTTATTCGCATTTCTACAAATAGGATTAGGGGAGGAAAAATCATTCATCAACTCCCCGAGGCCGGATCTTGCCGAGGCCTAGCCCAAATGAAGCTTCATTATGACCGAGGGACTTCCAACTTGTAAGAATGAAGCTTCATCGTGCTAGGCCGGATCGCAACTTGGAGGAATGAAGCTTCACTCGCTTGGCCAAACTTGCAAATTGCAAGATGAGGCTTCACGTGCTTGGCCAAACCTCCAAATTGCAAGAGTGAAGCTTCACTCACTGGGACTTACACAATTGGCGCATGAGGATGAGCCAACCGATGCCAAACCAACTATTTTTCCCAACCAACGTCCCTTCCCTATATATGTCTTATTCGCATTTCTACAAATAGGATTAGGGGAGGAAAAATCATTCATCAACCCCCCGAGGCCGGATCTTGCCGAGGCCTAGCCCAAATGAAGCTTCATTATGACCGAGGGACTTCCAACTTGTAAGAATGAAGCTTCATCGTGCTAGGCCGGATCGCAACTTGGAGGAATGAAGCTTCACTCGCTTGGCCAAACTTGCAAATTGCAAGATGAGGCTTCACGTGCTTGGCCAAACCTGCAAATTGCAAGAGTGAAGCTTCACTCGCTGGGGACTTACACAATTGGCGCATGAGGATGAGCCAACTGATGCCAAACCAACTATTTTTCCCAACCAACGTCCCTTCCCTATATATGTCTTATTCGCATTTCTACAAATAGGATTAGGGAGGAAAAATCATTCATCAACTCCCGAGGCCGGATCTTGCCGAGGCCTAGCCCAAATGAAGCTTCATTATGACCGAGGGACTTCCAACTTGTAAGAATGAAGCTTCATCGTGCTAGGCCGGATCGCAACTTGGAGGAATGAAGCTTCACTCGCTTGGCCAAACTTGCAAATTGCAAGATGAGGCTTCACGTGCTTGGCCAAACCTCCAAATTGCAAGAGTGAAGCTTCACTCACTGGGGACTTACACAATTGGCGCATGAGGATGAGCCAACTGATGCCAAACCAACTATTTTTCCCAACCAACGTCCCTTCCCTATATATGTCTTATTCGCATTTCTACAAATAGGATTAGGGGAGGAAAAATCATTCATCAACTCCCCGAGGCCGGATCTTGCCGAGGCCTAGCCCAAATGAAGCTTCATTATGACCGAGGGACTTCCAACTTGTAAGAATGAAGCTTCATCGTGCTAGGCCGGATCGCAACTTGGAGGAATGAAGCTTCACTCGCTTGGCCAAACTTGCAAATTGCAAGATGAGGCTTCACGTGCTTGGCCAAACCTGCAAATTGCAAGAGTGAAGCTTCACTCACTGGGGACTTACACAATTGGCGCATGAGGATGAGCCAACTGATGCCAAACCAACTATTTTTCCCAACCAACGTCCCTTCCCTATATATGTCTTATTCGCATTTCTACAAATAGGATTAGGGAGGAAAAATCATTCATCAACTCCCCGAGGCCGGATCTTGCCGAGGCCTAGCCCAAATGAAGCTTCATTATGACCGAGGGACTTCCAACTTGTAAGAATGAAGCTTCATCGTGCTAGGCCGGATCGCAACTTGGAGGAATGAAGCTTCACTCGCTTGGCCAAACTTGCAAATTGCAAGATGAGGCTTCACGTGCTTGGCCGGATCGCAACTTGGAGGAATGAAGCTTCACTCAGCTGGGGACTTACACAATTGGCGCATGAGGATGAGCCAACTGATGCCAAACCAACTATTTTTCCCAACCAACGTCCCTTCCCTATATATGTCTTATTCGCATTTCTACAAATAGGATTAGGGGAGGAAAAATCATTCATCAACCCCCCGAGGCCGGATCTTGCCGAGGCCTAGCCCAAATGAAGCTTCATTATGACCGAGGGACTTCCAACTTGTAAGAATGAAGCTTCATCGTGCTAGGCCGGATCGCAACTTGGAGGAATGAAGCTTCACTCGCTTGGCCAAACTTGCAAATTGCAAGATGAGGCTTCACGTGCTTGGCCAAACCTGCAAATTGCAAGAGTGAAGCTTCACTCACTGGGACTTACACAATTGGCGCATGAGGATGAGCCAACTGATGCCAAACCAACTATTTTTCCCAACCAACGTCCCTTCCCTATATATGTCTTATTCGCATTTCTACAAATAGGATTAGGGGAGGAAAAATCATTCATCAACTCCCCGAGGCCGGATCTTGCCGAGGCCTAGCCCAAATGAAGCTTCATTATGACCGAGGGACTTCCAACTTGTAAGAATGAAGCTTCATCGTGCTAGGCCGGATCGCAACTTGGAGGAATGAAGCTTCACTCGCTTGGCCAAACTTGCAAATTGCAAGATGAGGCTTCACGTGCTTGGCCAAACCTGCAAATTGCAAGAGTGAAGCTTCACTCAGCTGGGACTTACACAATTGGCGCATGAGATGAGCCAACTGATGCCAAACCAACTATTTTTCCCAACCAACGTCCCTTCCCTATATATGTCTTATTCGCATTTCTACAAATAGGATTAGGGGAGGAAAAATCATTCATCAACTCCCCGAGGCCGGATCTTGCCGAGGCCTAGCCCAAATGAAGCTTCATTATGACCGAGGGACTTCCAACTTGTAAGAATGAAGCTTCATCGTGCTAGGCCGGATCGCAACTTGGAGGAATGAAGCTTCACTCGCTTGGCCAAACTTGCAAATTGCAAGATGAGGCTTCACGTGCTTGGCCAAACCTCCAACTTGTAAGAATGAAGCTTCACTCGCTTGGGGACTTACACAATTGGCGCATGAGTATGAGCCAACTGATGCCAAACCAACTATTTTTCCCAACCAACGTCCCTTCCCTATATATGTCTTATTCGCATTTCTACAAATAGGATTAGGGGGGAAAAATCATTCATCAAGTCCCGAGGCCGGATCTTGCCGAGGCCTAGCCCAAATGAAGCTTCATTATGACCGAGGGACTTCCAACTTGTAAGAATGAAGCTTCATCGTGCTAGGCCGGATCGCAACTTGGAGGAATGAAGCTTCACTCGCTTGGCCAAACTTGCAAATTGCAAGATGAGGCTTCACGTGCTTGGCCAAACCTGCAAATTGCAAGAGTGAAGCTTCACTCAGCTGGGGGACTTACACAATTGGCGCATGAGGATGAGCCAACTGATGCCAAACCAACTATTTTTCCCAACCAACGTCCCTTCCCTATATATGTCTTATTCGCATTTCTACAAATAGGATTAGGGGAGGAAAAATCATTCATCAACTCCCCGAGGCCGGATCTTGCCGAGGCCTAGCCCAAATGAAGCTTCATTATGACCGAGGGACTTCCAACTTGTAAGAATGAAGCTTCATCGTGCTAGGCCGGATCGCAACTTGGAGGAATGAAGCTTCACTCGCTTGGCCAAACTTGCAAATTGCAAGATGAGGCTTCACGTGCTTGGCCAAACTCCGCAAATTGCAAGAGTGAAGCTTCACTCAGCTGGGGACTTACACAATTGGCGCATGAGGATGAGCCAACCGATGCCAAACCAACTATTTTTCCCAACCAACGTCCCTTCCCTATATATGTCTTATTCGCATTTCTACAAATAGGATTAGGGGAGGAAAAATCATTCATCAACTCCCCGAGGCCGGATCTTGCCGAGGCCTAGCCCAAATGAAGCTTCATTATGACCGAGGGACTTCCAACTTGTAAGAATGAAGCTTCATCGTGCTAGGCCGGATCGCAACTTGGAGGAATGAAGCTTCACTCGCTTGGCCAAACTTGCAAATTGCAAGATGAGGCTTCACGTGCTTGGCCAAACCTGCGCCAATTGCAAGAGTGAAGCTTCACTCAGCTGGGGACTTACACAATTGGCGCATGAAGATGAGCCAATTGATGCCAAACCAACTATTTTTCCCAACCAACGTCCCTTCCCTATATATGTCTTATTCGCATTTCTACAAATAAAAAAAAAAAGCGAAACCTAGGGTTTTCACGTGAAAAAAAAGCTCTGGTTTTTTTCCTCCCCTTTTCTTTGGCGTTTCTTCACAAACTTGTGATTTTGCGCTTCCATGGCGCAGAATCAATCAACCAATCCACCGATTATAGGTGAACGACGTGATGATCAACCTAGGAAAAACAATTGGAACCGTTCTAGATCAAAATCTAGAACTAGGCAGGTGTATGTGCCTAAGAACACGGCTGCAAACCCTAGTTCTTCCGAGATTGGGAAACAACTTGAAGATGGAAACCGTGTTGCGTTTGAAGATGGAAATCGCTCCTCATATAAGGCCATATTGAAGAAGCGAACTCATGTTTTATCTAAGATTGATGCGGATACTTTCTCATCCCCCTATTCGATCATCAACAAACAATGATGTTTTGATCAAAATCCCACGAAAACTCATGCAAGGATCAAGGCCGTTTGGAGATTTAGCTTGGTCGGGCGTTTGGTTTTTTCAAAACCCTAAAGTTTGAAGATGTTAAACGTGAATTACTAACTCAATGGAAGCTCACCGGTTCCGTGCAATTTATTCCATGGAAAAAGGGATATTTTGTTATTAAACTAGACAATGAAGATGATCGCAAGCGAGTTAGTTATGATGGTCCATGGAAGATCAAGTCGGAGAATGATGTTCAACAGCTTAAAATCTATCCTTGGACGCCTATGTTTGATCCTGAGAAAGATAAAGTCACGAGAGCAGCTGTTTGGGTTCGTTTTAATGCTCTTCCAATGGAGTTTTGGGACGAAGAAACAATTTTTCGCATGGCTAGAGCATTAGGTAAACCGGTTTCTGTTGATCCGCGTACTTTGCGACATGAATATGGTTATTTTGCTGCTTGTTTAATTGATATAGATTTTTCCCAGCCATTGGGAAGAATCCTTATTGATGGTGAAGAGAATGAAGAAATTTTTGTTCAAGAATATGAAATTTTAAATAGGCCGAGTTTCTGTGACTATTGCAAATCTGTTGGCCATAAGAAAACTGATTGCCGAACAAAAAAACTTGATGATTTGAAAGAGAAAGCTGACGTAGAAACTGATCCTGAAATCCGAAAGTCTCTTGAAAAAGACATGGAGGAGCTTCGTAATTTTTGGAAGAAAACTAGGATTCCTAAGGACAAAGGGAATAGTGGTGACGGATGGTGATAAGGATGATAGGTAAAAATGCGACTCAACCCATTGAAACAACCAAGCCTGGAGAAGATACTACAGCAAAAAATAATCCTTCAATCCTTGAGGTTGCGACTGGAATACACACCCGTTTCCCGGAAAATAGTGAGCCTAGTAATGGTGCGAATCCGGGTGCTGTTGATAAGAATCAAGAGACGCACAAGGATGGTGCGTCACAATCTGAGTTGCACAAAGACGTGACTCAACTTGAGAAGAGCACTGATGGTGCTCTGCTAGAGAAGCGTAAAGATGATGACCAATCCGTGGAGTCAAATGATGGTGCTTCACCTAATGATGATGGTGAGGAAGTTGCGGAGAGTGTGTACAATGAAGGCGATGTTAATATGGCGGATCAAGAGATGGAGGCTTTTCAGAAATATGAAGCCATGAAGGAAAAAGCAAGGCAACTTGAGGTTGATGCTGAGGTTGCTAGGATTCAGAAAGAGATGGCCAAGACAAGACTTGATAATTTGAGAAAGAAGTCTCTTGAAAAGAACAACCAAGCCGAAACTCCTCCAGTTTTGGTTGTCAATATAAGCAATGAACCTGTAGATAAGGAGGCAGAAGTTATTTCGCCAGTTGTTATTCCAACGCCTATTGATGATAATGAAGATGCTAGTTTTAGTGAGGCTACTAAAACTTCAAGAAGATCATCTCCAGTTCAATCTTTGGAAAATATTCCGCTTTCTAATAGATTTGAAACTGGGAACGAGGATATTGAAGATTTAGATGTTGAAATTGAGGAGGAAGATGCGGGTACCCAAGTTCCAATTCAACCATCTTCTATTTCAAACATTGCCGAGGATGTTGCAAACAAATTGGAAATCATTGCTTTGAAAGAAAAGGAGGAGCGTGAGAAGAAGGAGGCTGAGAAGAAAAATCCGAAGCCAAAGGTTACCAAAAAGAAGCCTGTCACCGTGGCTGCTGTTAGTCAAGTCACTACTCGAGGAGGTAGAGTTTCCAGAAAGGGTTCGGCAAGCCCTGTGAAAAACCGTGTTAATTAATGCGTGTCTTTTACTGGAATGCTCAGGGCTTGGCTAAAGATGGTGCAAGGGCCAAGTTGGAAGAGCTTTATCACTTGCATAATCCTGATATAATTTGTATTGCGGAACCGCAGGTTTTCTGCAGTATTCGTTTTGTTAGGAAGATGAAGTTAGTTGATTTCAGTGAAGATGTTATTACAAATGAAGCCGGTGGAGAGAAAGGTAATATTTGGATCTTGTGGAGGAATTCATTGGCAAGACCGAATGTCTTATCTACTTCAAAACAGGCCATCACTCTTGATTTTGCTGGTGACCTTATCACAGCGGTCCATGCTTCTTATGATCCTGTGGCACGTCAAAGACTTTGGCGTCAATTGGGGTTGGGTTTTATTTCCATTCCTTGGTTGGTGTTGGGAGATTTTAATTGTGTCCTTCGTTTGGAAGAGAAGAAAGGTGGTAAACCTATAAAAGAAGTTTATATGAACGAGTTTAGAAGTTGGATTTCTGATAATGGTTTGGTCGAAGCTGATGCTCTTGGAAAGAAATATACTTGGACAAATTGTCGGAGTGGTATTCACAGGATCGTCTCCAAGCATGACAGAGCGGTTCTAAATGATGCTTGGTATGACAAATATCCAAATTGGAGATGCAAGGCGCTGCCAAGGGTTTGCTCGGATCATTCCCCTTTATTTGGCTATGCCTTTGATAATCCAAGGCCGAAGAGGGTTCCTTTCCGAATTCAAAAAATGTGGCTAGCGCATCCAAGTTTTTTGAGTTTTGTGGAGGAAAATTGGAGATTAAGGCTGGACGGTGCCCCTCCTTTTGTTTTTACTTCTAAGCTGAAAAGGTTGCGTGAAGCTCTGAAGATGTGGAATAAAACTGTTTTTGGAGATGTTCACTTTCGCCTGAAACAAGCCGAGCTTAAGCTTGATTTGGAGAATGATCTTCTTGATCAAAATCCAAGAAGTGAATATCAATTTTTGAAGGTTGCGGATGCTAGGAAGGCTGCTGATGATGTGCGCATTGAATTGGCTACCATGCTTAGACAGAAATCGAGGGAGTCTTGGTTGGAGGACGGAGATCAAAATACTCGATTTTTTCATAATAGCATTCGTATGAGGAGGAGCCACAACACTATATCCGAATTGAAGATTTCTACTAACTCTACTTTGGTTTTGCAGGATGATATTAAAAATTACATTGTTGATCATTACCAAGCAAAGTTTAATGGTGGAGATGTCAATATTGATCCGAATTTGTTTGAGTATGCGCATGAAAGTATTTCGTCTGAGGAGAGTGCTTTCATGGATGCCATTCCATCTTTGGAGGAAGTGAAGGAGGCTGTTTTTGACTTGGGTGCGGATTCTGCTCCTGGCCCTGATGGCTTTACAGGTTCCTTTTATAGAACTTGTTGGAACATTATTTCTAGAGATCTTTTTAATGCCATTGCAAATTGTTGGGCGATGCGAAAAATTCCAAATGGCATTAACTCTAGTTTTATTGTTCTAATTCCGAAAAATAATAAGTCTGATGCAATCAAAGATTATAGGCCGATTGGTCTAAGCAATTTTTTCTTCAAGATCATTACAAAGATTTTGGCTACAAGGCTGGGAACGGTGCTTAATAGGTTGATCTCTGAGGAACAAGTTGCGTTTATGAAGGGAAGAAATATTCACGAAAATATAGCTTTGGCGTCTGAGCTAATCAATGAGCTCAACACAAAAAGAAACTTTGGGAATGTCGGCCTCAAATTAGACATTGCCCAGGCTTTTGATACGGTCAGTTGGGAATTCGTTTTGGAGGTTTTTCGGCAATATGGCTTTTCCGAGAACTGGTGTAAGTGGCTTCTCAACATTCTTAATTCTGCTAGGATTTCCATTATGATTAATGGTTGCCCTGAAGGCTTTTTCAGTATCTCTAGGGGTTTGCGACAAGGTGATCCTCTTTCTCCTTTGATTTTTGTGCTTATTGAAGATGTCTTAAGTCGCAATCTCTCAAAATTATTTGCCAACCGAAGTATGGATCATATGGTGAGTAAAAAAGGTGTAGCCCCTACGCATCTTCTTTTTGCGGATGATATTCTCGTTTTCTGTAGAGGCAACTTGCATAGTTTGCAAAATTTGAAGAATATGCTTGGCATTTATCAACGTGCTTCTGGCCAATACGTGAGTTATGCCAAAAGCAAGTTTTACTATGGAGGTGATAGAAAATCTCGTTCCATTGCTATTGCAAATTTTATGGGAATGGAAAGGGCTTTATTCCCCGATAAATATTTGGGAATTCAGTTGAAGCCTGGTATTGTGCGCCATATTCATGTGCGCCAGGTAGTAGAGAAGATCATGGATAAGCTGGCAGGTTGGAAAGGTAAGCTTTTATCCTTTCAAGCTAGATTGGTTTTGATTAAATCGGTTATTTCAAGCTATGTGCTTCATTCGATGGCTGTTTATAAATGGCCATGTACAATTATTAAGCAAGTTGAGAGGGCTATTAGAAATTTTCTATGGTCTGGTGATGCTGAAAAACGTAAGTATTTTACGGTCCTTTATGATGATCTTTGTTGTTCAAAACGTGAAGGTGGTCTTGGCCTTAAGAAATTGAACGATGTAAATAGAGCCATGCTCATGAAGCTTTGGGTTTCAATTCGTGACTCAAACAAAACTTGGGCCAGATTTTTGAGGGCGAAGTACTTCAAATTAAATGGCAACTTGATTGATTATAAACTGGGTTCTTCGGTTTTTCCGGGAATCAGATTGGTTTACAATTTTGTGCAACGGCATACTCGCTCAATTATTGGTAATGGTGCTAATACTTCCTTATTCTTTGATAATTGGTGTGGTGATTTTTCGATTGCACAGAGGCTTGGCATCACTTCCAAAGGCCCAAATGATTTTAAGGCCAAAGTAAGTGATATTATTGTTGATGGTGCTTGGTTTATCCCTCCGAAGACAAGAGATTTGATGTTGCGCTGCCATATTGACCTTGACAATTTACCTATTATTGCTGGTGGTGAAGATTACAAAATTTGGGACCTTGATAGCAAGGGAGTTTTTTCAGTTAAATCGGCGAAGGCTGCAATTAAAGCTCCAGCAGAGATTGTGCCTGCGGCGGTTCTTTTCACGAGACAGGTTGTGCATCCTACCTTGAGTGTGCAATTCTGGAAGGTTTGGAATAAGCAATGTTGTGCCACTGACGATAACATCACCAAGAAGACAGGCAGGGAGTTGCCGTCTATGTGCCGCCTATGTAGAGCTAGTTGTGAAGATGTTAGCCATATCACTTGGCATTGCAGAATTGCGAGGCGACTTTGGGCTTGGGCGGCTGGAATTTTTAATCTGCAAGCAAAAGAAGATCTTGTAGCTTCTTATAAAGCTGCAAAGGGGCGCAGTAGGATGGTGAAAGACCTGTGGCTTGTTGCAAATCTTGCAATAGTCACGGAATTATGGAAAATGCGCAACAAGGCTTATTTTGATGATATGCGAGTTCGATGGCTTGGTCTCAAAGGGAGAGTTTATCAGGTAATACGTGATTACTCTATTAGATTAAAGGGTTATATGTTTAACACCATGGAGGATTGGCGCATTTTGGAGTTTTTCAGAGTTAAGCATAGATCTTGCAAGAACTCAACTCCTATTGAAGTCTCTTGGACGCCGCCAAATACTGGGGAGTTAATGATCTGTTGTGATGGTGCATCACGTGGAAACCCAGGCCAAGCGGGTTGTGGTGTTACTTTTCGAGACTCAAACTCGGCAGTGCTAGGTGTTCTTTGTGTTGGACTTGGCTGGCAAACAAACTATTATGCTGAAGTTTGTGCGGTTATTTATGGTGCGATGGTTGCCAAAAGATGGAATATTGCAAATCTTTGTGTTAGATCGGACTCTATGAGTTGCATTCTAGCTCTTCAGAAGGGTGAGTTACCTTGGCAACTTATGCAGAAGTGGAAAATGGCGAGAAGTTTCTATACGAATATACGCTATGTTCACAGCTATAGAGAAGTTAATTTTTCTGCTGACGCCTCGGCTAAACAAGCATGTTTGTTAGCCGAGGATGAGTATGAGTTTTATGAGGGTAGGCCAGGTTTCATTCTGTCTCGTAGAATGGCCTGGTGAGGTTTATTTTCGTTTCAAATAGGTTTTCTTAGCGTGTAGCCTAACGGCTAGGCGCTAATTGACCTCGCCCTGTACAGTTCCGCTTTTTTGCTTTTTTAATATATTGTTGACCGAGTAAAAAAAAATCGCATTTCTACAAATAGGATTAGGGGGGAAAAATCATTCATCAACTCCCCGAGGCCGGATCTTGCCGAGGCCTAGCCCAAATGAAGCTTCATTATGACCGAGGGACTTCCAACTTGTAAGAATGAAGCTTCATCGTGCTTGGCCGGATCGCAACTTGGAGGAATGAAGCTTCACTCGCTTGGCCAAACTTGCAAATTGCAAGATGAGGCTTCACGTGCTTGGCCAAACCTGCAAATTGCAAGAGTGAAGCTTCACTCAGCAGGGGACTTACACAATTGGCGCATGAAGATGAGCCAACTGATGCCAAACCAACTATTTTCCCCAACCAACGTCCCTTCCCTATATATGTCTTATTCGCATTTCTACAAATAAGCGAAACCTAGGGTTTTCACGTGAGAGAGCTCCGGTTTTTTCTCCTTCCCCTTTTCTTTGGCGTTTCTTCACAAACTTTGTGATTTTGCGCTTCCATGGCGCAAAATCAATCAAACAATCCACCGATTATAGGTGAACGACGTGATGAGCAATCTACAAAGAACAATTGGAACCGTTCTAGATCAAAATCTAGAACTAGGCTTCCAGAACTCCCCCTCCCTATATGTATGTGCCTAAGAACACGGTTTTCACGTGCAAACCCTAGTTCTTCCGAGAATGGGAAATCATGATCTTGAAGATGGAAACCGTGTTGTTTAAGAACAGGAAACCCTAGTGAAGATGGAAACCGCGGCTCATATAAGGCCATATTGAAGAAGAGAACTCATGTTTTATCTAAGATTGATGCGGATACTCTTTCTCACCCTCCTATTCGATCATCAACAAGTAATGACGTTTTGATCAAAATCCCACGAGAAACTCATGCAAGAATCAAGGCCGTTTGGAGGTTTAGCTTGGTCGGGCGTTTGGTTTTTTTCAAAACCCTAAAATTTGAAGATGTTAAACGTGATTTATTATCTCAATGGAAGCTTACTGGTTCTGTGCAATTTATTCCATGGAAAAAGGGATATTTTGTGATCAAACTTGACAATGAAGATGATCGAAAACGTGTTAGTTATGATGGTCCATGGAGAATTAAAGTGGAGAATGGATTTCAACAGCTTAAAATCTATCCTTGGACGCCTATGTTTGATCCTGAAAAGGATAAAGTTACTAGGGCTGCTGTTTGGGTTCGTTTCAAAGCTCTTCCAATGGAGTTCTGGGATGAGGAAACAATTTTTCGCTTGGCTAGGGGACTTGGTAAACCGGTTTCTGTTGATCCACGCACCCTGCGCCATGAATATGGCTATTTTGCCGCTTGTCTAGTTGATATAGATTTTTCGCAACCTTTAGGAAGGATTCTTATTGATGGTGAAGAGAATGAAGAAATTTTTGTTCAAGAATACGAAATCTTAAACAGGCCGAGCTTTTGTGAGTATTGTAAGTCTGTTGGCCATAAGAAGTCTGACTGCCGAGCAAAACAACTTGATAATTTGAAAGAACAAGCTGATGAAGAAACCGATCCTGAAATCCTAAAATATTTGGAAGGAGCCATTGAAGAACTAAGGAATTTTTGGAAAAAGGAGAGGATTCCTAAAGATAAAGGGAATGATGGTGACGGAGATGACAAGGTTGCGGATCAATCAACTAATCCGGGGAAGAAAGCTAAGACCAAACCATCAATCCTTGAGGTTGCTACTGGGGAATACATACCCATTTCCTAAAATAGTGAATCTACTAAATCAGGTTCGGATGATAAAAGTCAAGATGATGTTGCGCCACAACCATCGCTTAACAAGGATGCTACTCAACCAGAGATGCACAATGATGGTGACCAGTCGGAGAAGCGCAATGATGGGGATTCATCCGAGAAGCATAAGGATGGTGCTGATTCCGAGAACGCACAATGATGGTGACCACTCCATGAAGTCAAATGATGGTGCTTCTCCTAATAGATGATGGCAAATGATGTAGAGGAGGTTGTGGAAAATCTACACAAAGATGATGGTTATGGTGGATCTAGAGATGGAGGCTTTTCAAAATTATGAAGCCATGAAGGAAAAGGCCAAACAACTAGAGGTTGATGCTGAGGTTGCTCGGATTCGAAAAGAGATGGCTAAGACAAGACTTGAAAATTTGAGATTAAAAGCTCTTGAGGTGAAAAACAAAGCAAATTTTTGCCAACTCCTCCGAGTTAATACCAATGTAAGTGATGACCATGTAGATAAAGAGGCGGAAGTTACCTCTCCAATAGCTAATATTCCAACTTCTATTGATGATGATGATGCTAGTTTTAGTGAGGCTACTAAAACTTCAAGAAGATCTACACCGGTGAAGTCTTTGGAGAACATTACGCTCTCTAATAGATTTGAAACTGGGAACGAGGAGATTGATGATTTAGATGTTGAAATTGAAATTGAAGAGGGGGCTGCTCCAATTCAACAATCTACTATTTCAAACATTGCCGAGGATGATGCAACCAATTTGGAGTTAATTGCTTTGAAAGAAAAAGAAGAGCGTGAAAAGAAGGAGGCTGAAAAGAAAAATCCGAAGCCAAAAGCTCCCAAAAAGAAGACTATCACTGTGGCTGCGGTTAGTCAAGTTACTACTCGAGGAGGTAGAGGTTCCAGAAAGGGTTCGGCAAGCCCTGTGAAAAACCGTGTTAATTAATGCGTGTCTTTTACTGGAATGCTCAAGGCTTGGCTAAAGATGGTGCAAGGGCCAAGTTGGAAGAGCTTTATCACTTGCATAGTCCTGATATAATTTGTATTGCGGAACCGCAGGTTTTTGCAGAAGATTCGTTTTATTAGGAAGATGAAATTAGTTGATTTCAGTGAGGATGTTATTACAAATGAAGCCGGTGGAGAGAAAGGTAATATTTGGATCTTGTGGAGAAATACTTTAGCTAGGCCGAATGTCTTATCTTCTTCAAAACAGGCTATTACTCTTGATTTTGCTGGTGATTTAATCACGGCAGTCCATGCTTCTTATGATCCTGTGGCTAGGCACAGGCTTTGGCGTCAATTGGGGTTGGGTTTTATTTCCATTCCTTGGTTGGTGTTGGGAGATTTTAATTGTGTCCTTCGTTTGGAAGAGAAGAAAGGTGGAAAACCGATAAAAGAAGTTTATATGAATGAGTTTAGAAGTTGGATTTCGGATAATGGTTTGGTTGAAGCTGATGCTCTTGGAAAGAAATATACTTGGACAAATTGTCGGAGTGGTATTCATAGAATCGTCTCTAAGCATGACAGGGCGGTTTTAAATGATGCTTGGTTTGACAAATATCCAAATTGGAGATGTAAGGCGTTGTCAAGGGTTTGCTCGGATCATTCCCCTTTATTTGGCTATGCCTTTGATAATCCAAGGCCGAAGAGGGTTCCTTTCCGAATTCAAAAAATGTGGCTATCGCATCCCAGTTTTTTGAGTTTTGTGGAGGAAAATTGGAGATTAAGGCTGGACGGTGCTCCTCCTTTTGTTTTTACTTCTAAGTTGAAGAGGTTGCGTGAAGCTTTGAAGATTTGGAATAAAACAACTTTTGGTAATGTTCAATTTCGCCTGAAACAAGCCGAGCTTAAGCTTGATTTAGAGAATGATATCCTTGACCAAGACCCGAGATGCGAACAACAATTCTTGAGGGTTGCGGATGCTAAGAAGGCTGCTGAGGATGTGCGCATTGAATTGGCTTCCATGCTTAGGCAAAAATCGAGAGAAACTTGGTTGGAGGACGGAGATCAAAATACCCGTTTCTTTCATAATAGCATTCGTATGAGGAGGAGTCACAACACTATCTCTGAATTGAAGATTTCTACTAACTCTACTTTGATTTTGCAGGATGATATAAAAAATTATATTGTTGATCATTATCAAGAAAAGTTCAATGGTGGAGATGTCAATATTGATCCGAATTTGTTTGAGTATGCGCATGAAAGTATTTCGGCTGAGGAGAGTGCTATAATGGATGCCATTCCATCTTTGGAGGAAGTGAAGGAGGCTGTTTTCGACTTGGGTGCGGATTCTGCTCCTGGCCCTGATGGCTTTACAGGTTCCTTTTATAGAACTTGTTGGAACATTATTTCTAGAGATCTTTATAATGCTATTGCAAATTGTTGGGCGATGCGAAAAATTCCAAATGGCATTAATTCTAGTTTTATTGTTCTAATTCCGAAAAATAATAAGTCTGATGCAATCAAAGATTATAGACCGATTGGTCTAAGCAATTTTTTCTTCAAGATCATTACAAAGATTTTGGCTACAAGGCTGAGCACGGTGCTTAATAAGTTGATCTCTGAAGAGCAAGTTGCGTTTATGAAGGGAAGAAATATTCACGAAAATATAGCTTTGGCGTCTGAGCTAATCAACGAGCTCAATAATAAAAGAAACTTTGGGAATGTCGGCCTCAAATTAGACATTGCCCAAGCTTTTGATACGGTCAGTTGGGAATTCGTTTTGGAGGTTTTTCGGCAATATGGCTTTTCCGAGAACTGGTGTAAGTGGCTTCTCAACATTCTTAATTCTGCTAGGATTTCCATTATGATTAATGGTTGCCCTGAAGGTTTTTTCAGTATCTCTAGGGGTTTGCGACAAGGTGATCCTCTTTCTCCTTTGATTTTTGTGCTTATTGAAGATGTTCTAAGTCGCAATCTTTCAAAATTATTTTCCAACCGAAGTATGGATCATATGGTGAGTAAAAAAGGTGTAGCTCCTACGCATCTTCTTTTTGCGGATGATATTCTCGTTTTCTGCAGAGGCAACTTGCATAGTTTGCAAAATTTGAAGAATATGCTTGGCATTTATCAACGTGCTTCTGGCCAATACGTGAGTTATGCCAAAAGCAAGTTTTACTATGGAGGTGATAGAAAATCTCGTTCCATTGCTATTGCAAATTTTATGGGAATGGAAAGGGCTTTATTCCCCGATAAATATTTGGGAATTCAGTTGAAGCCTGGTATTGTGCGCCATATTCATGTGCGCCGGGTAGTAGAGAAGATCATGGACAAGTTGGCAGGTTGGAAGGGTAAGCTTTTATCTTTTCAAGCTAGATTGGTTTTGATTAAATCGGTTATTTCAAGCTATGTGCTTCATTCGATGGCTGTTTATAAATGGCCATGTACAATTATAAAGCAAGTGGAGAGGGCTATTAGAAATTTTCTATGGTCTGGCGATGCTGAAAAACGTAAGTATTTTACGGTTCTTTATGATGATCTTTGTTGTTCTAGGCGTGAAGGTGGTCTTGGCCTTAAGAAATTGAATGATGTAAATAGGGCCATGCTAATGAAGCTTTGGGTTTCAATTCGAGACTCAAACAAAACTTGGGCCAGATTTTTGAGGGCGAAGTACTTCAAATTAAATGGCAATTTGATTGACTATAAACCGGGTTCTTCGGTTTTTCCGGGAATCGATTGGTTTACAATTTTGTGCAAAGGCATACTCGCTCAATTATTGGTAATGGTGCTAATACTTCCTTATTCTTTGATAATTGGTGTGGTGATTTTTCGATTGCACAGAGGCTTGGCATCACTTCCAAAGGCCCTAATGATTTTAAGGCCAAAGTAAGTGATATTATTGTTGATGGTGCTTGGTTTATCCCTCCGAAGACAAGAGATTTGATGTTGCGCTGCCATATTGATGTTGATAATTTACCTATTATTGCTGGTGGTGAAGATTACAAAATTTGGGATCTTGATATCAAAGGAGTCTTTTCTGTCAAATCGGCTAAGGCTGCAATTAAAGCTCCAAAGAGAGATTGTGCTGCGGCGGTTCTTTTCACAAGACAGGTTGTGCATCCTACTTTGAGTGTGCAATTTTGGAAGGTTTGGAATAAGCAATGTTTGTGCCATCGAAGATAACATCACTAAGAAGACAGGCAGGGAGTTGCCGTCTATGTGCCGCCTATGCAGAGTTAGTTGTGAAGATGTTAGCCATATCACTTGGCATTGCAGAATTGCGAGGAGACTTTGGGCTTGGGCGGCTGGAATTTTTAATCTACAAGCAAAAGAAGATCTTGTAGCTTCTTATAAAGCGGCAAAGGGGCGCAGTAGGATGGTGAAAGATCTGTGGCTTGTTGCAAATCTTGCAATAGTTACAGAATTATGGAAAATGCGCAACAAGGCTTATTTTGATGATATGCGAGTTCGTTGGCTTGGTCTCAAAGGGAGAGTTTATCAAGTTATACGTGATTACTCTATTAGATTAAAGGGTTATATGTTTAACACCATGGAGGATTGGCGCATTTTGGAGTTTTTCAGAGTTAAGCATAGATCTTGCAAGAACTCGACTCCTTTTGAGGTTTCTTGGACACCGCCTAATATTGGTGAGTTAATGATCTGTTGTGATGGTGCATCTCGTGGAAACCCAGGCCAAGCTGGTTGTGGTGTTACTTTTCGAGACTCAAACTCGGCAGTACTAGGTGTTCTTTGTGTTGGTCTTGGTGGCAAACAAACTATTATCTTGAAGTGTGTGCGGTTATTTATGGTGCGATGGTTGCCAAAAGATGGAATATTATTAATCTTTGTGTTAGATCGGACTCTTGAGTTGCATTCTAGCTCTTCAAAAGGGTGAACTACCTTGGCAACTTATGCGAAGTGGAAAATGGCGAGAAGTTTCTATACAAATATTCGCTATGTCCATAGTTATAGAGAGGTTAATTTTTCTGCTGATGCCTCGGCTAAACAAGCATGTTTGTTGGCCGAAGATGTTTATGAGTTTTATGAGGGTAGGCCAGGTTTTATTCTTTCTGTAGAATGGCCTGGGGAGGTTTATTTCCGTTTCAAATAGGTTTTCTTAGCTTGTGGCCTAACGGCTAGGCGCTATTTGGACCACGCCCTGTACAGTTCCGCTTTTTTGCTTTTTTAATATATTGTTGACCGAGTAAAAAAAAATCGCATTTCTACAAATAGGATTAGGGGAGGAAAAATCATTCATCAACTCCCCGAGGCCGGATCTTGCCGAGGCCTAGCCCAAATGAAGCTTCATTATGACCGAGGGACTTCCAACTTGTAAGAATGAAGCTTCATCGTGCTTGGCCGGATCGCAACTTGGAGGAATGAAGCTTCACCCGCTTGGCCAAACTTGCAAATTGCAAGATGAGGCTTCACGTGCTTGGCCAAACCTGCAAATTGCAAGAGTGAAGCTTCACTCAGCTGGGGACTTACACAATTGGCGCATGAAGATGAGCCAACTGATGCCAAACCAACTATTTTTTCCCAACCAACGTCCCTTCCCTATATATGTCTTATTCGCATTTCTACAAATACGATTAGGGGAGGAAAAATCATTCATCAACTCCCCGAGGCCGGATCTTGCCGAGGCTTAGCCCAAATGAAGCTTCATTATGACCGAGGGACTTCCAACTTGTAAGAATGAAGCTTCATCGTGCTTGTCCGTATCGCAACTTGGAGGAATGAAGCTTCACGCGCTTGGCCAAACTTGCAAATTGCAAGATGAGGCTTCACGTGCTTGGCCAAACCTGCAAATTGCAAGAGTGAAGCTTCACTCAGCTGGGGACTTACACAATTGGCGCATGAGGATGAGCCAACTGATGCCAAACCAACTATTTTTCCCAACCAACGTCCCTTCCCTATATATGTTTTATTCGCATTTCTACAAATAAGATTAGGGGAGGAGAAATCATTCATCAACTCCCCGAGGCCGGATCTTGCCGAGCCCTTGGCCAAATGAAGCTTCACGCGCTTGGCCAAACTTGCAAATTGCAAGAGTAAAGCTTCACCGAGCTGGGGACTTACACAATTGGCGCATGAAGAGGAGCCAACTGATGCCAAACCAACTTTTTTTCCCAACCAACGTCCCTTCCCTATATATGTTTTATTTGCATTTCTACAAATAAGATTAGGGGAGAAGAAATCATTCATCAACTCCCCGAGGCCGGATCTTGCCGAGCCCTTGCCCAAATGAAGCTTCACGCGCTTGGCCAAACTTGCAAATTGCAAGAGTAAAGCTTCACCGAGCTGGGGACTTACACAATTGGCGCATGAAGAGGAGCCAACTGATGCCAAACCAACTTTTTTTTCCCAACCAACGTCCCTTCCCTATATATGTCTTATTCGCATTTCTACAAATAAGAATAGGGGAGGAAAAAACATTCATCAACTCCCCGAGGCCAGATCCGGCCATCTTGGCTGTACATGGACATGGCAAGCTAGCATATCACGGCCTTCTTGGCTGAGCGCTCGACCCTCCAAGCTTGCGGCTTGCATATCACGGCCGTCTTGGCCGAGCGCTCGATCCGGCAAGCTCGCAGCTTTCAAGCCCGGCCATGATGGCTGAGCTTCGTCCAGGCATGCTTGCAGCGTCCAGCCATGATGGCTGAGGGTTCGATCCGTCAAGTGTCTAGTGTTGCATTTCGAGTATGACCAAGCAATTTTTGGCTTCAAAATTGGTCCAAATGTGTTGCCATTGGCTTCCAACGAGTATTGGGACTTAACTTGTTTTTGGACTTCCAACCAACTCCCCCTCCCTATATATGTCTTATTCGCATTTCTACAAATAAGAATAGGGGAGGAAAAAACATTCATCAACTCCCCGAGGCCGGATCCGGCCATCTTGGCTGTACATGGACATGGCAAGCTAGCATATCACGGCCTTCTTGGCTGAGCGCTCGACCCTCCAAGCTTGCAGCTTGCATATCACGGCCGTCTTGGCCGAGCGCTCGATCCGGCAAGCTCCCGGCTTTCAAGCCCGGCCATGATGGCTGAGCTTCGTCCCCAGGCCTGCTTGCAGCGTCCGGCCAAGACGGCCGAGCATTCGATCCGTCAAGTGTCTAGTGTTGCATTTCGAGTATGACCAAGCAATTTTTGGCTTCAAAATTGGTCCAAATGTGTTGCCATGGGCTTCCAACGAGTATTGGGACATAACTTGTTTTTGGACTTCCAACCAACTCCCCCCCCCATATATGTCTTATTCGCATTTTTACAAATAAGACATATATAGGGAGGAAAAAACATTCATCAACTCCCCGAGGCCGGATCCGGCCATCTTGGCTGTACATGGACATGGCAAGCTAGCATATCACGGCCTTCTTGGCTGAGCGCTCGACCCTCCAAGCTTGCAGCTTGCATGTCACGGCCGTCTTGGCCGAGCGCTCGATCCGGCAAGATCGCAGCTTTCAAGCCCGGCCATGATGGCTGAGCTTCGTCCAGGCCTGCTTGCAGCGTCCAGCCATGATGGCTGAGCATTCGATCCGTCAAGTGTCTAGTGTTGCATTTCGAGTATGACCAAGCAATTTTTGGCTTCAAAATTGGTCCAAATGTGTTGCCATGGGCTTCCAACGAGTATTGGGACATAACTTGTTTTTGGACTTCCAACCAACTCCCCCTCCCTATATATGTCTTATTCGCATTTCTACAAATAAGAATAGGGGAGGAAAAAACATTCATCAACTCCCCGAGGCCGGATCCGGCCATCTTGGCTGTACATGGACATGGCAAGCTAGCATATCACGGCCTTCTTGGCCGAGCGCTCGACCCTCCAAGCTTGCAGCTTGCATATCACGGCCGTCTTGGCCGAGCGCTGATGCGTGTCGTAGGTGCAATCAAATTAATCAATGTTTCCACTCAATTAAAAATAATATAATGGAAGTCAAGTTCGTTCCCACGAGGAGCAAGAGATCTTAGTTGTAAAAGTTGTCACGAAAAGGGGGGTGTAAAAAGCAAAAGAAAATAAACAAAGCAATTAAAATCGAAAGTTGAAAGATGAAAGCAATAAGAGAGACAAGATCAAGGAATCCTTCTTTGTTACGAAACAATGATTAAAGTTATGTTCTTTTCTACTTGTTATTAGTCACAGATTATCACCAACCGTAGGATAGCAGGTCCGCTTAGCTAGCCCCAAAATCCCTAATTTCACTGAGTAACAGTCCGCTTAGTTATCGATTCTATTCAAAAGAACCACCTTGAGGTTCGCTACAAGATGTAATTCCCGAATGCATTAAGATTTATGAATTTAGGTTTAGTACTAGTAGTTAAACTCGGTTCGCTTGGTTCACTTTCTAGCGTTGTTTCTACACACAATTGCTCCACGAAATCCCTCCGCAAGGTCTTGTGTTTTCTACTTGTGTAAAGTGTCGAGAACGATTACGTATTCCCTAACTTATACTAGATATAGATCAATTAACAAATCAATTTAGCGTGCACTCCAAACAATCTATCAATCAATCATGAATGTCTTTAAGATCATTCCTATTAGTAAAAACAAACGATAATCATGTGAAAAATCTCAAGATAGAATTGAAAACAAAAACTCAAATCATGTTAAGAACTAGGAATTCATCCTCAATCAATAAGAAAATTAGCTACTCATGTTTTTGAAATTCACACAAATAATAATTATTAAAAGAAGAATTTTCAAATTCACACAAGTAATTAAAAAGAAAAATCTTAGAAAAGCAAGCAAAAACACAAGTGATGTGTGTGTAGAGAGAGGTGTCTAGAAGTTGTAGAAAACTTCTCTATTTATAGGCTTCAATATTCTCCAAATCTTCTAAGGAATAGAATCCTTTTCCTTTTGCAATTCAATTTCCAAATCCAAGCTTTTCTCAACTCTTCCACCTTCTCTTTCCAAATTTGAGTCCAATTCTCCATCCAATTCCAAGCCCAAGTCTTCACACCCATGAGAGAAGTCCATAGAAAATTCTGGAAATTTTGGCTCGCCGGAAAACTGGGATTGTGGCCGGAATCCGGCCGGAATTGTTGACACCGGTCGCCTGAAAATTTCTCCGTCAAAGGAATATTCGACGGAATATTCTGTCAGTCCTCCGTTAGGACTAACGGTCAAAGTAGGTCAGCCGTCAGTCAACGGTTAGTCAGCGGGTTAAGGGAAGTCAAGCCAGATGGCGAGTCAGTCACTGAGTCAGCTTTTAACTCATTGGCTTACTCGGCTTACTGGTCTGAGTGGCTGAGTTAGTGACTGGATCATGGCAGGCCAAAGTCTTGCCTAGGCCACAGCTTTGCCACAGCCAAAATGGCCCTGCACTATTCTTCATCCAGCCATAACGGCTGAGCATTGCTACTCCCAACACTTGTAATGTCACTGGCAGCAACCTTCATTTGCCAATCCCTTGTATCATCATGCCTGCACCACCAATTTCTGCAGCTTCATTTCCTCCATGAGCTCAACCAATTTCAGTTCCATTACCAGCCTCAACTCAAACTCAATCCCTCAGTTGCACTGTCTCCCATTGCAGTTGCAAAGCCACAACACCACCAGCTAATTCTCCATTCTTGCAGCAGAGCTTCAGCTGACTCAGTTACATGCCCAGCGTACCAGAAGCACCATCATTCCACCAGTACATGAACTTATTCTGCTTCAGTTCCAGCTACTCTTTGAACCTCCCCTGCAATGCCACAACCAGCTCCAGACCCTCTAATCCCATCAACACCAGCTGCAATAACAGCTCCACTTCACCTGCAATCTCATCTAAACTGTAACAGCACAATCAACAACTCCATGTTCTGTAGCTTACACCCGCATTGCACCAGAGCTCAACTTCTACACAGAAACCATTTCACTGTCACTCTGCAAAACAACTCAACAGCTGCAACAAGGCCATCAGTGCCATCACATCTGCATCTCATAACATTCACCTATGCTGCACAGCCAAATAAGCCTCATTCATTCCTTTGCAGGTGCAAGAATGCCATTGCAACCATCCCACCATCCACCTCAAACCATTTTCTATCAATCCTTTCAATCCTTCACCAGCTTTCCTAACAGCTCATCATTCCCATCTCAACCTCGCATCCAACATCGGGAGACCCCTAACACCATGTTCAATTCCTTCTCACCTGTTTGCCCGATTTAAACTCAATCCATCGCCAATTTCTCGCCTCCCTCTATCACCGAACTCAAGCCAACAAATCGAGAGCAACCCAACTTCAACCGAATCTCGCCTCAGCCATCACAACTGTTTCAGCTTCCTCTTCTCGATTCACAGACCCAACACAGCATCGATCTCTACTTACAATTCATCAGCTCAGAACTTTGCTCCAATTTCTTCTCTGTTGTAGCTTCCTTTGCACGAACCCTAATTCCACTTTTGGGTTTTAACTGCATCTCAATCGAATTACAGACACAGCTTTTCTTTTACATTCAATCTCTCAATTTCTCAATCTCTGGTCTCAATAGCAGCCATGACTGCTTTTCAATTTCATCATCAGCTCTCATTCTTCATCTAACTTCAATAGCGGCAGGAACTCATCGATGGCAGAATCATCTCTAATTTCAACACCCATTCTTTAGTTCACATCAGAAACTCCATCAGTTCTTGATTTCCAGCCACAAATTCATCTCTGATTCCTCCTCTCTGAGCTTCAATTCTTTATCAATTTCCCGATCTGTTCTTGAGATAACAGCGGCAACTTGTTCTCTCTCGATCGATTAACGGCAGCAGCCCTGGCTGCTTCTCACTTTCAGGTGTTGAAGAAAACGAGTAAAATGATTGAGAAAGAGAAATTTAGGGTTGTGTAATAATTTGGGTGGATGGTTACACCCCAGGGATAGAGACCACCACACTTAATAGATAAGGGGTACCCTGATATCAATCCCCTTAGCCTTGACTTGGCCTGGCTTTAGTACTCCTCCAAATTGGGTTGCCCCTTAACCTCCACTGGGCTCCATTGATAGACACATTTTTTGTGTCTGAATTGTCCTCAGTGTTGGTATTGTTGGAACTCGATTCTTGTACTAATATTGTGTTTTTATGTATTTTTAGGTATTTTTCTCGACCCTGTTTTACTTCTACACGGCTTCTGATGATGTAAATACGTGATGAAGCTTCCTTAATTAACTCCTACACGTTTTTGAAGTGACCAAACACGAGCAAAACTCGTTGAATCACGCTGTAACCCGTGTTTTTTTTTCTTTCCCGGCGTGTGCTCTCTGTTTTGCTTCGTGCGACAATTCCAGCCAAATTTAGCCAACCAATCGACCCACACCAGCCCTGTTAGGCATAGAGGAAGATACCCAATCAGTTTCAGCCCTTTAGTCTCCTTTAATCCCTCCCAAAATTGCAACCCTAATTCTGCCAGTGAAAAACCATTTTTCCCGCCAATTTTCGTTTTTGAAATGGAGAAGAAGGTCACCCCTTTTCCAAAAATACCTAAAAATACATAAAAACACAATATTAGTACAAGAATCGAGTTCCAACAATACCAACACTGAGGACAATTCAGACACAAAAAATGTGTCTATCAAATACCCCCAAACTTATTATTTGCTAGTCCTCGAGCAAATTTATTCTAAAAAATAAAAATCATTTGAACCCCTAGGTGGCCCTAGTAGCGGAGTGTTGTCTCCGGAGGGTTTACCAGAGGTGTACCCACAAAACCTGTACTTCTAATTGGTCACAAGTATCCAAAGAGCTATGAGGACATGCAAATTCTCAACCTATCTCCAAGTGACTAGAATGCCAGAGAAATTAATGGTGTCAGCTCTAAAGTTAATCAAGAAAAGGGGAGACACATCCGCAACACCGCTAGATAAAGAGATATCCGCTACACAACTAGATAAACATTGTAAGATGCGTCCATTGATTTACACTGACTAAGATTAGGAGAGAGAAAAAGATGAGAGGGACATCTGCTACACAACTAGACTAATTACGTGTGATGAGTTAAACCGAGTGCTAGAAAGATCTTGTGCCAGATTGAAAGCGGACTAACAAAGCAACCAAATGTATCTTTCTTCGACTCTCTCATAGTGCTCAGTAGAAACAACGTCTTCCTCGGTCTTCAACTGTTGATGATAAATTCTTGAACCTCGTAGAACCTTGACAATTAACTCTTCTCTTTGATTTCTTGCTTGACATAAAACTTTCTACTTCCTATGGCCTTATTGAACAAAAACTAATTATAGAACCAAAAGAACGTAATGATGATTTTTTTTTTTTTTTTTTTTTTTTTTTTTTTTTTTTTTTTGGAAACAAAAATTTACATGGCCATCACAGAAGGAATTTAACACTTGGATCTTCGCAACTTGTAATGTCTTAGTATCATGAACTTCAATAACTTATATCATTTGATTTTTCTTGCTCTTATAACTTCTTGTAACCCTTGATTTTGAATTCTGATTTTCTATTGTTGCTTCTAAACCTTAAACGTCTTCCACTTTCTTTATAGATTTTGATGTCGCTCCGTTTGTCGATGATGATAAGTTTCTACTGAGAGAGAGTTGTAATCCAGTAACCAAGACTACATTGTGAGGTTGCTTTATCTTTCTGGCATTTCCTGACCTACTTGCCTTTCTATCATGGATGGTTAGGTCCATCACGGTTACCCTCTAAAAGGAACAAGTTCTCTCCTGAATTTCAAGGATCTCAATGTCTTTTTCTCTAATGTCTCAATAGATTGTTATCCCTAGCATTCCAATTTCTATCTTTTCGGTGAGAAACAGGTGTAAACTTAGCTAACCGGATACCATGTGACGCTAGAAGTTTCAAAAATGCAACTAAAAAGTTTCTCCCATACCCCCAAACTTAAATCTAACATTGTCCTCAATGTTCTAAAGATGAAATTAAAAACATGAACAAGGAGAAACTGTTACCATTTGAAGCAAAGAGTTTAAGGAAAAATATTACCGTGTTGCAAGAGCATGGGTTACCTCCCAAGAAGTGCTAAGTTTAAAGTCTTTAGCCAGACATTGGAAAGGATTACTCACCTCGAAGAATCATATAGCAAGAACTCTAATAATGCGGGTCATCTCGGATCAAAAAGTGCTAACCACAAGAAGAGGAGACCGCAAAGACCAGAAGATATCCAACACACCCTTATCTATCTTTTTGTTTAAGACAACTACATCTAGTTGTGGTTCGGGTTCAGGTTCTATAAAAGGGTCTAGATAAACAGTTTTCATGGGCTGGACTTCCTCAAAAGAAGGATTCTTAAGATCAGGTTGTAGAGTCTGGAAATACTCAATTAAGAACTTAGAAGCACATAACAATAACTCCGAATAATCGGGGATCCTCTAAGTCAATCAGTTTTGACTTACACAGATGACCACAATAAGATTGGTGGTCTTCCTTAAGCAAATGTGTCGACCCTAATATCCTAAAGTAATTAGGTTTAGTCTCAAAACTTAATAATTGACACATCTGAAACTTATACGTTCCCACAATTGGAAGGAAGGTTTTTGGTGGGAAAACAAAGTCAATCGTGGTATCATAGCCTGGGTTAACCACATCAACCAGAGGATGGGTTTCTAACAACTGAACTTCTTTATGGACACAACTAGGTTCGGGAAAAAGTGTATGAAGATAATCTTTTAAAATGGTTGAGGCACATATGTCAAGTCCCAAGTTAGGGACCTTTCTAAGAGTTAAGGCACATGGAGAATGATAATCACCCCCAAACTTAGAGTTTTCAGTGTCTCTAGAAAGACTAGTCACAACTTCCCTAATTTCAAGGTCATCTAATTCCTGAAAATGGTCAATTGATTCTTCTAAGTCAGTACATCCTCACTAATCTCTACGAGTTCATTTTCTTTTTCTAAGTCTATTGTTTCTAAATCGCTAGACTCAAAATATACTCGTTCCTCTAAACCATCCTTGGCTTCGTAATCAAAAGGAAATACTACATCGTCTAAAACGGGGTATCTCTAGTCAAATCCTCATCCTTTTGAATAGGTGAATAATTATTAAAATTATTTGGATTTGAACTAGAAATAATATTATCGTTATAAAGCTCAATTGGGGTAACAATTTCCTGATCACTATGCATATTTATTTCAAATTCTTCATCAACACTATCCTCATCATAATCATCATTATAATAATATGAAAATGGTTGAACCTTATCTAGACAAGTAGTGTTACCAATTTTATCCTCATCATCTTGATTATGTAAATAACTATCCTCATTTTCAGGGGTACTATTGGAAACACTAATATTATCTCGAGCAGTTCCGTTCTGGGCCTCTAAAAGCTTTCGAATCGACTCATATGACTTCATTATGGTATCGTGACTCGACTCACATGACTTCCTCAAAGTATCGTGGCTCGAATCACATGACTTCCTTATTGAATCTAGGAAACAAATTTCACTCGTTGCATTGCTTTCATCCATAACTAAGTTATTCATTTCTGCAAACTTACGTGTCGTCTCAGCTAACTTACGTGTTGACTCTATTAGAGAGGAATTTTGCTCGTACGACCGGGTGGCGTGTGGATAGTAATTGGGATCACCATGGTATGACCCATAACCTTCAAAAGTTTGGCGTTCCCAACCACTATTCACACTATGGTCATAAAAAGAGTGATGTCCAAATTGTTCAGTTGGATATTCATATTCATTGTGATGGCTATTGTAATACCAGTTTGACATCCTAACTGCAAGGGAATTCTACACAAACACAAACAAGGCCGACTCGACCACAAAGAAACCTACCGATTTCTAGCAAACAAAAAGCATGATGGCTCCACTTAGATTGTTTTCTAGACCAGCTTCTAATCCTTCGAAAGGGAATTCGTTACAATCGAGCAAACCCTCTGGAATCAATCCGAGTTTAAGTAAGTTGAATAGAGGCGAGGGAAGCTGCGTGGAGCTTTGATACCCAAGGCCTCACCGCATTACAAGGCGGCGCAGTCACGCATTCAACTTCACAGAAACCATCATGAACTTCGAAGTATGCTCAAAAGAGTAACCAATATTTTTCGAACGACTTTCCTATTAAGCTCGTTACCCTATAGGTCTCGTTCTAGTCAAAATTTTAGGCTTAGGTTCGTGTTTGGTTTCGTTTTCCTAAGGCGGGCAAGAAGAGAACGGTGATGAAATCCGAACTCTTATCTTGTATGGCCAGTCCTTGCCCTTTACTAGGAATTTAAAGCAGATGTTTTCAATACCTCAACATATATGCATACAAAATCATCCAAGAAACCCGCCGACAGGGGATTCGCGGGTGTTTAGAATTCTTACGTCCCGTTCAGGACGGGGATGAACCGTTGAGGTCGACTCGGGCCACGACTCCTATGTCATGTACGAACCCGAGGGGCCGAGGTGATATCGTAATCACCGTCCTTCCCTGTGCAGTTTATATTTAAATTACCCTTCCTTAGGGTTTAAAATTAATAATGTCCGATAGTCCAAAAATAAAGTCCAAAAAATAAAAATAAAAATTACAAAGATAATTACCTAATTACAGTTTCTAAAAATAAATAAAAAAAAAAAAAATTACACTATATACAAAATTTTCCTCTTCACTCCTTTGGATTTTCTCTCTTCTTTCTTTCTTTGGCTTCACTTTACTTTTCAACACTTTCTCTTTTATATAAGCTCCGCACCAAGTCTGAAAGCAAATAGAAAAAAACAAAACGCATAAAAAGGAACAAATAAAAAAAAATAAAAAAAAAATAAAACCTAAAAACAAATCTATACACAAGTCCGCGTCGGCGGCGCCAAAAATTTTTCTTTAAACACCGAGTGATGGGAGGATTATACGCAATTTTAATGTGATATTTTGTCGCTTTCGAGTATAAAAAGGATCACTGGGACTCAGGGAAGGGGGATGGAGAGTTTGGGGATAGTTTGAGCGACCACAGAGCTTAGAAAATCGATTTGCAGAGAATGCATTGCTGCTGCTGAAGAACCTCAAGAACGTGAAGAACAGACTCTCAAGGACAGTCGTTCTTCAACAAGAATAAAGACTCACACCCGTGGGTCGTAGTTTATAGGGCGACTTAAAAGAACAAAGAGCATTTCATCTTTATCATTCTTTGTAATGTGTTTGCAACATCTATAATCATTGCAAACCCGATTTTCATCTTATTCTCCTTTGTTCATCATTTGTAAACCATTTTTGAGCAATAAAATCACCATTTGAGCGTGTTTCCAACATGATGAGCTAGGCTCCATCACCGGGATGACGGAGGAAGTCGTTTTGCACCCACGTGGTAATTCTATTTAATTCCTTTATGACTATTTGCACTAATATAATTGATTTATGATTTTTATTGATTATTTGTGAATTCGTTAGATGTCGCATGCTTAGTCTTAGGTACTTTAGATGCGCCATGCTTGTGAGTTACATATAATTCTTTATAAAATCTACCTTGGCAAAGAATTAGAGTCGATATTTGTTACTTTATGAGCCTTAATTGTCCGGAATTAATAGATGAACCGCATGAATGTAAGAATTTGCGAATCCCGAGTCCTAGTAACTCTCTCCATCTTGTGACATAAATTGTATATATTCTTTATATTTATTATTTTTCTTTTATTAAAACTTAAAATCGATCTCGTCAAGTCCGAGTGAACGACAACCTTACTACCACTTTCTACAACATTATTGAGTCACATCATCCATATATCAATC
>JAJJWW010007368.1:0-113473 GCA_023531295.1 Papaver armeniacum | reverse complement strand
AGTGTAAAGCACGATAAAGCCAGCTGGCGACCTGCGATCGCGTGCTTCCGCGTGCCATGTCTTGCGTCTTCGTCATTGTCATGACGATTTAAACGTGTTGTGTCAGTGATGTGCTTTACTAGTCAGCTAGGCCGCAGACAGCCGCACTAGCACAACACACGAATAAGCGTCTTAAAATCTTTAAATGGTGCTGGCACACGTGCTATAAACAATTTGAAATCACTTAATGTATACATTAAGTCGGACATTATCACAAGAATTTAATTAGACAACATATCATTTGAAATTATTTCAAGTAAAATTAACAAGTTTATTCAATAAAATAAATAGCCTATCAAATATGAAATTGGATTATTGTCATGTAAATTAATGTTCTAGTTAAATATAGGTGAGCGACATTATAACAACGATATTGAAATATATTTTTCCAAATATTAAGGTATTATATGTGTTGTTATAAATAAGCCAACATAAAATGTTAAAAATTAGCTAGAATAGTGACTCTTTTGTGAAATATACAAAAATGCGATGTATTATGCCTTGTTATATAGTGTATTTGTCACGTGTTAAGCGTGCTCTCTTAAGATACGGGTCAAGAAGGTGGAGCCGCGTGCTATCCAGGCAGCGTCTTTATGCTGCTACATCTTATGCCATTTAGTCAAACCCAAAGACGTCCCATTTAACTAACGTGCTGTGCCTTGTGCCGGGCTAAGTCACGTGGCCGGGATGGGCTGTGCTCAAATTTTAGCGTGTTGTGTTGGGCCGGTGCTTTTCGGCTTTGGCCTGACACTTTACACCTCTACCTATACGTACAATTGCTCTTCTCATCCAAAGAATACACAAAAATTCAGAGAACCCACCGGTCCAGGGGCGTAGCCAGCCCATTGCAAGGGGGTGCACTTGCACCCCCTGCCCAGCTGGCTACAAAGCCCATTTCAAGCCTAATTTAATTTTTTTTTTTAACATCCAAGCCTATTTTTGCATTTTTGCACCCCCTAAAAAGATTTCTTGCACCCTATAGCAAATTTTTGCACCCCCATCCAACAATTCTTGGCTTCGCCCCTGCACCGGTCCGTTGAGAAAGCCTTTCACAACAGAAGCGAAGAGAAACGGCGACCATAGCCCTAAATTTGACCCGAAATCCAGTAAATACTCTGATGCTCATATGTACGTACGATTAAAAAAAGAAGAAAATATCTCTTTCTTTATTACTGCTTTGTAATACCATGATCGTCTCATCAATCAATTAACCCAATTAATGGAATTTTGTTTTCAGGGATGTAATGGAACAAGTTTTGGATGTTTGGAAAGTTTTCGACGAGGAAGAAAAGCTTGGGTGCTACATGATTACTTATGCGACGTGGACACCAATACCCACGGCCTCTATGAATCCACCGAAGATTATCTTACCGAACTGAGGATCCTGAAAAGTACAGCTAGATTTTGCAGTATTTGATAGGCAAAACTTATGCATGGCTGACTAATCCTATAATTTTTGCAGAGAATTGATCGTACCCTCGATGCTGATGAGCATGAATATCTACTAGCTTCTCACAGTGCTGATATTGGACTCTACCGATCTAAAAAAAGTTATTCAGTTAGATATATGCATGCATGCATATTCTTGATCGGTTTCATTTCTTATAGTACCTGAAACTTAATTTGCTTGATTGATTTATATATATATATATATATATATATATGCAGGTGAAAGCTACAATGTTGGATTTCTTAAAGTCACAGATGAAAGCCGCTACAATGTTGATTTTGTAAAGTCCCTTGCCGCTGTTCCAGAGGAACTTTCACAATTGAAAGATGCTGCAATGTTGGATTGTTTAGAGTCTTTGTCGATGTTGATCTTTCAGAGGAACGTAAGAACTTTATGCTGGAAAACTTGTCGGAAGTGACATCACCAGTGCATATGATGAAGCTAGGAAGTCCTTTGAGGAAAACGAAGAGTGGGAAAAGTCTTACATCGACCTATTACAAGTAGGGTGCACATACCCTACCCATACCCGCCAATCCTACCCTACCCGCCAGTTTTTTAACCGTATCCTATCCTACCCGCCATTGACGGGTAGGGTGACGGGTAAACATTATTTTATCCGCCGTCAAATGGGTAGGGTGACGGATAAAACCCGAAATTATCCTACCCTACCCGCCTACCCGCCTCATATGGAAAAGAAAAGTTAATCCTTCTTCTTAAATTAAGACTTGAACATAGAAAAAGAAAATGGAAGAAGTTGGAGTATCAAATTCAATCAACTGGCTTTACCTTAAGAGCTTCATTATATTCACAACCTGTTACTGTCATTGTTGCTGTTGCTACTATCTCAGCTCTTACCGTTGTCTACTTGAATTATACTAATTATCTTAGAAAAAAGAAAATTTTGAAGAAGGTAAGCTGCCACAATTCTTATAGATTTCAAATTCTCGTAATGAAACTTTTTTTTTTCCATTCAGATATTTTGGAAGGCTAACTTCAGTGAGAAAGCCCCCGTCAAAATGTTTCTATTTATTGAGCAAAAATTTCATGAAAAACTATTTCTACGTGATTATTTACTGTTGAAAACAAGTGCTGCATGTCCCGTAAGAATCTCAAATTGAATCCCTTTTCTAATGATTTTTGTGAATTCATGGTGTAGCTTTCAGGTCCCAAATGTGGTAATGCCGTACGCAACCATAAGTTATCTGAAAATGGGGGAAGAAGTTGTGAATCAGAGTATCAGGAGTGAGATTCTAGAAATCAAGGAAGCTAAAGTAGAGATACATGTGGAGGAAAGTGAAACTAAGAGTGGGAATGAGAATGGAAGCATTGGTGGAATATCAGTCCCGAACATAGAAGAAGAAGAAAGAAAAAAAAAAAAAAAAAAACGGTTATACCCGCCACCCTATCCTACCCGACCCGTCAAGTGATGGGTCGGGTAGGATCTTACCCATTTACTGGCGGGTAGGGTGGCGGGTAAAAAATTTCTTACCCGCCAATTAGCGGGTAGGGTGGCGAAATAGCCATATCCTACCCACCCTACCCGTTGTGCAGCCCTAATTACAAGAACTGGGAGTAGAGTACCTGAAAAGAATTCGACAGATGACGAGTATACGTGTGCTGATATGGATTCATTCAAAAAACGCTTAGAGGTATGTAATACATTCTCGATCACATGCACCTGTTCTCTTACATTATTATCGTTTCCGGTACAAATACTAATACAGGTTCATTTACTGTGTTCGACACAATAGGTTATGGAGGATGAGGTTGAGGAGAAGTTGGAAAATGTACAACGGGTGAATGAAAGTCGAAACCTTGATTGTGTGAGATATGGACGCGAAGTAAAATTTTTCATTTTTTTTTTTTTTTTTTTTTTTTGATCGAGAAAATGAGATTATATTAGAGAAATAAGAATTGTTTACAAACCAAACCCGAAAAGAAAATTACAGGGGATACATCTCTGAACAGAGAGAGTAAGGAGCCAAAGATTGCCCAAAAAGCCCATGAGATATCCTCATCCAAGCCCAACCTGCTACAAAACTACACTAGAGATACCCAAATTACAATTCAAAATTGCCCATTATGGTAGAGGCACATGAAAGACAGATGGAAACCCTAATTAACATCATCTTTTCCAAAGCCGCCGACAAGCCTTTTCACCACCAGGATTCGAACCGGTGCAAAACCTGCCATTGAATCAAACCACTGCGAAAATTCCTCTTGATTTTGAGAATTCGAAACAATTGCCGATTCAGATTCGAAGAAGGAAATGTTGATTATCATCAGAAACCAACACCTCTGTTGATTTAGAACTGATGTAAGAGATGGGTGTATGTAGATGGAAAGTTTGATTATCATCAGAAACTAACACCTTTGTTAGTTAAGAACTGATGTATGAGATGGGTGAAAGGGATGGTCGAGATGGGTGAAGTGGTTGATGGAGTTTTGTTTAGGTTGATTGATTGATGGAAATCAATTAAGATCGGTACGGTGAAGTGTCTGCTTGTATTAGCTTTGATTGATGGAAATCAATTAAGGAATTCAATGAGATAACAGATGAGGTAAAGTAGTATCAGGTAGAGATGGGATCTGCTGGGAGAAGTGGGGATAACATCTTCGATCAGGGAAATTGAAGAGAGAAAAAGGGGAGACAGGCCTTCAATCACTACCCATGGCTATCTGCCCTTCTTCAACAATCCAGAGATACTAGATGATCAAACAACTAAAACTACAAAGAAAGACAATCTCAACAGCAAAAGTCCCGCTCGGATCTAGTCCTATTGGACTAGATCCGAGCAAGCAAACGGCGAGCGGCGTTGGTTTTTCTCTGTAGGATGGGAGTTTTTAGAGAGGAGAGAGAAAAAAAGTTATTGTTTTTAGCAGCTTGTCCAGTAAAATTTTTCATGTATCGATAAATGTGTTAATCAGCGTGTATGTCAAGCTGAAAAATGAAGATTGGGTTTAAGAGTTCAAATGAATAAGAGCGACCTATCAATGACAAGTTTATGCAACCTTTCGTTGTCATCCTTGACCTCAGGGAACTTCATCACGATCGAATGTCATTTCGTTATCTCCTCTTCTCTTTTCTCTTCATGTATCGATGCTTAGGCTAGATGTTCACCATGCTGGCATGCGCCCTTGCGTCTTGAGTTATTTCCAGGGCTGTGACCCCATTATATAATTGGCGGTATCTCCCAATTTTGTGGTATCTACAAGTTGTAGTCGTTTTCCTTCGAGTCTTCCGTTGTTAACTCCCATGGTAGTACCTGTGTCTCCACATAAAAAGAAGCATGGAGACAGCAAGCCTTAAAATCATAAGAATTCTAGTGGTGTCATGTTTTGGGTCGTATAAAACAGATCCTCCTAGGCTCCTAAAACGTGCGAGTATTGAAACCAAGTTTCAGTCATTTTCACTCCTATAAACGACCCGGGTTCAAATTATGGAACTTCTCCCTTTTTGTTTTTACTGAAAATCTAGCAGGTATTCATTGAACTAAAATGGGACATAGAGAAACTGAAAAACAATACTTGGTTAGTTCCGAGAAGAGATATCATAATGCCGTGGCCTTCTAAATCAGTCGGGGAGAAAACATAGTCATACACAATCATGGATTCCAACTGACACTGTGGACTGGTTCATTTCAGCGTTCATGAGGCGAATTCCCAACTGACATTGTGGACGGCTTCTTGTATGGGCGTCCGCAAACCACTATGTGTTGGTGATTCAAGTACCTGCACAGTTGTTGTAAGAAGTCAGATGAAGTCTTGATCCAACATAAATCCAGTATGCACAGAAGATGGGAACAAGAATGAGAAAATTCAGGTGACCCAATAGAAATGTCGCACCACCATAAAATTGAGAATGCATTAATCGACTACAAAGTTTTAACTTGATACAAACAAATTGAGACTTCCTAGAAGTATTAACATGAAGAGGTCCAGAAAAATTCAGTAGCTTATGTTGAAACAGAAAATTGGCTCTCTTGGGTATTCTTATAATGACTCTACTTCGCCAATCTTGACAAAAGCATTTACCTGTTGGTAAGATTGGCTCTCTGCCAATGTAACAAGCCTAAAAATACATTTCCTACTGACTCCATTGCCAACCTATATATATAATATAATATGGAATAAATCATTCCTAACTCCAAAGATAAACTTTTCCATATTTCTTGTAACTCCAAAGATAAACTTTTCCATATGTGAATTGGTCTTTTCTTTCGAAGATGATGAGGGCTTAGAGTTATGGAATTTCAAATCCTCTTGGAACAACACATGATCTGTCGCTGTAATCATCAACAAAAATCAGATGAGCTGGCCGATCTTTAACTACGACAAACTTTATGAGTTTCTTGAGAGGAAATATCATAATGCTTCGTGTGTGTTATGAGTGAACAAGGTTCCTCCACTGAATCCCATACAAAACCAGTTGAACCCATCCTACTGATTAATCTGATGTTTTGATCTAAAAATGAGATCTAGATTTTGTTGGGGCTGAATTTGGAGAAACGGAGATCGATCTAGGAATTGGAATTTAGGGCAATGATATTTTGTGTGTATATATAGGACAACTGAACTTGGATCGAGCTACAAGCCCACTTGAAGTATTATCCATAGTTCGGATCCGGATAGTGCTCGCTCCATTTGTATAGCATTGTTTTCCCTGGAAAGTGCAGGCAGCTGCCTAGTTAGTTGATTACAGTTAGCAGGCACCAGTTTACTGCAATAATTTTGGGAGCTCTAGGTGCCTTAGCCTCCACCCCAAAGAATTGCAAAATGTTAAACTCCTGAATATCATTTCGCGTAAACCCCTTACCCATTACTCCTGACTCCTAAATAAGAATTTTAAGCTTAGTCACAGCCTGCTGAATAGAAATGCCCACAGCAAGGAACAGAACACAGATTACAACACAAAACATCAAAGTTACCTGTGCAAGTACCTAATAACGTCATCAGTAGCAGGGCGCTGGTGCAACAATTTCCACTCGACCCAAACTCTTCTTGGTGGAGTTCGAACCTCCCACAAGTCAGCAAAATCCTTATCAACAGGTCTTCGAGGTCTGGAAACATCATAAGCTTCTTTCAATATTACACGCCCAAGTGTTAAAAAATAATACTAATGCAAGACAAAGCTGGAATAGCTCAGCTGGTTAGAGCGTGTGGCTGTTAACTACAAGGCAAGGTCACATTGGAATGTTGTCAGAAAAAAATTGTTCTTAAATGGCCTACTAGGGCCGGGCCAACATGCCACTGTATCACAGAAGACAAATTAGAAAAAAAAAATTGTAGGAAAACAGTCCAAAAAAAAAATGTCAATTTACTGATGGAGAAATGCGAAATTAGAGCAATGCAGAAACATGTAACTGAACGGCTCTTCTTGAGTATTGCAGAAACACAATGTACCTTGTATTTGACAGTCTCTCTTGTTTATCAAAAGAACAAACGGCATTTTGCAATGCTGACCAGAAGAAGAATTGAACACTATCAACAGAACATGCTCCATCCAATTGTTACTAAAAACTGAATAAAAAAACCGAATCAGTGATGGATGGAGAGGCCCGATAGAGAGACTTTACCATACAAGTTTCAATTTCAACAAAGTTGGTTGGCTGATAGCCCATGTAGGACTATGAGATGGGCATCCAAACCATCACTGACCGGCGATATACACTGCAATCCTAATCTGATGTATATTTTGATCGACAATCTGATATAAAATTCAGATTCAATGAAGAGGATAAACCCTCTGATGTATATTTTGATCGACAATCTGATATAAAATTCAGATTCAATGAAGAGGATAAACCGGTGTTGATACTTAAATCTTGACCATTTGGTAATCAAGATTTGATGGAGGATTCCATTCATAAATCGACAATCCTCCATTAAATCTTGGTTACCAAATGGTTAACGATATCGTGATTCAGAGAATATATTGATGAGTGTTGGCCAAGGCCAGAACTTAAGTAGGGAAGTCGGAGGAATGGGTATTTTTAGTTCATCAACCAGGAAATTGAAGCACCGATTTTAGTTAAACGATGGAAAAGATCAGGTCAAAGGCTTTGCTGCTGGAGCTTTATGTTTCAACTCTCATGGTAAGATATATACTAGTTGCAAAGGAACAAGTAAGAGAGGAACTGAGGTGTCGGATCAAGTAACCGGAAAACAATCAGCCTTGTAAAGGTGGATCGATTCGGGACATCTCAATAGGTGGTGATCGTCTTTTTTTTTTTTTTTCTTTTTTTATGCCATAATAATAGCCTAATACATTAGTGAATTAAATCCATAAATGTAACATCAAAACCCATTTTCGTTGAAAATCAAGTCAGAATAGATTGATCGATTTGATTCAACAATCACAGTTATGAATTTATATAAAATCACACATTAAAATCCAACTACTAAGACAAACAAATTCATAATTAAATAAGCATGATTCGGCCGCCACGCCGCCACAGTTTTACTTAAAAGCAACAGAAAAAACAGGTTCAAACAGAACTATAAAGAGTTGACATAAGCCGCAAACAGATTAAGATATCTTGCGTGTGTGCCAACCTCTGCAAAGCGGTACTCCATCATCAGCTGGAAGTTTGAACTGGTTCATCCCATTGGGTAAGGCATTATGGCCATTAATCCTAGCTGCCATCTGTTAGACTACTTGGAAGTGTAGCGATGCAATTATCTTCAATGATGAGACAGCTATAATTGAATCAGTCAGCTCTAATTACATGTATCATGCACAAATGTTTGCATTAGATTAGAGATACTACTGTACAGAAGAGCTCACTATTCACCACTGGTTACATTTACCTCAAAATACTGCTTTTTTAAACAACTCCGCGGCCTGTAACACCCATGATAAACTACCATTTTCAGGATACTAGGCCGTTGCACTGAAATCTTCCTAATTAAAAGGAAGATGAATTTCACTATGAATATCCCACAATTAGAGCTGCAATTGTAGCAAATGGAGTATACGTTAGAATACAAGATTTCAAAACAATTGAATTTGCCAGCATTTTTATAAGACTGTAAACAGGCACAAACACAGAGATGAATCGAGATACATAGATAAGAATGATAACACAGAACTTATTAATGCTTATGGCCTGGATACTCTATTTAGTGTGTGGAAATTTTACCTAATAGCAACCTAGAACTGATAGACAATTACGGTATTTAGACCCAGTACAGAGTCCATTGCATTGATAAGAACCAAAACGGGGATACTTTGGTTGTTTTACAACTAAAGTGGAAGACAGAAACAAGTGGTCAAGTATTTGAGAACGAACCGCTTTGCAAAGGTCACTTCATTATTAATTTGGAGTATTTTTACTATTCAAATTGGCTAAAAAAGGCCAACATAAATCAAACAAGGATATAAAATTGAAGATATCTGGTGTAGACACCAATAGAAGCTATTGGTTGGAAATCCGGACAGACTTGTTTCTTAAAATGGCTAATTTATGTGACATCACTCATTACTTCGTTTCTTCATCAACATAGCACCGCAATAACTTGTACAAAGGAAACGAAATTTCGGAAAGAAAAAATAAATCACCGATTTGGAGTATGAAAATGACTTCTATTTCAAAGAAAATTTCAGGTCTTGTAGACGCATTAATGTATCCAATAACAATGAGTTGTAAAACTATCTAACAATGCTTAAACCATTCAACAATGTTAAGTTAAGCAAATCTATACCTCCCAATCTTCTCTTCACAAGATTTATCAACCTTACGAGAATTGGGGATCACCAGGTACATATGGATTGGATCAACGAGCATATTTTGGGGCGAGTTGTAGCAATACATGAAGTAAGAGATAAAGAACACCAATGAACAGTATAAGATTTACCTTTTCTGGCAAAGCATTTACTCAGTATGGTAAAAGAGGCTTGAGCCTTCCCTACGGCCCTTCCTTTCTAAGTGTGCAGCCTACCAATTGAACATGACAAATGAAAGTAAGGAGAAATTCGAGACTTAAGAGAAAAAAAGTTACTTAGTTGTCTGGCTCGCAATGGATGACAATATTCCTTAATATGGGAAGGAAACTTATTGTCTATATACTACCTCCCGTTTCAATTGTACCTCTATAACAACCACTTCCGTATATAAAAGTCTTACTATTTTGCTTTTAAAGTTCAGAGCTTTCAAGTTAATTGACAAATTAGTGCCCCTAGGGACCAATATGGATGTCTCATATGAATCATACTCTTTATTCGCTTTTGGACAGCTCAAAGCATTCTAAGAGTGCATTCTAATTTGTTTCCTAAGTCTGCATATAGGAAGATAGAAGAATAAAACAGATTTCTCTCTGAATTAAGTTTGTTTGAATGGTTAACACATAACAGTTATATTGAGTAGGCAGTACTACAAAGGCAAGTTAATTTGAAAGAATGAAGGTTAAGCAACTTTTTCCAGACGTGAAACATGGTGTTGCACTATCCAATGTCTACTAGCATATGGATATGGTGTTCCCATTCTTGACAAGTTTTGTAATGATTTACACAGACAAATATGAAAAATATTTCAACCACAAATAATCATGTCCAGAACCAGATAATAAACATCGAATAGCTTTCAAGCCGCAGGAATGTAAAGTGACTGTAAACACCAACATATGTATGTACCTACTGTTTCAGCTTTGCATCAAGGAAAGTTTACCCTACACATTGTGTGCTTGGATTTCTGGTGGCTTCTACTTTTGATATTGCGATCCAAAAGTACCTTACGAATACACAAGTCAGAATTAATTACACAAGGATGCAAAGAAGTAAATTACTGGGTGAACATGACACAGTTCTGAATTTTTTTTACCTCATGATTTTCAGTAGTCCAAAATTTCACAAGATCCTCCATTGAGTTTATCTGCAATGAGTTTTAATTGGTATCGTGGTAGTGACGTCTTTTCCATTTAACTTTCTTGTTCCTAAATATCCCACAGGCAATTGACAGGGTAGATTTTTTTTTATAACGTTCATCTAGTGCGAACAAATCCTGAAATAGATAAAACAAAAAAATTGTCATTCATTGCACAAGTGGCGCAAAAGAATCATAAGGCAAATAAATCAAGCAAATGAGTAATCATATCATTCAGTGTTAAATCACAGATGTCCAATCATATATGCAGCAACTTACATTTGATGCGCATAAAATCAGGTTTGGGAGCTTCCCCAGGTCTGCGAATGAACTCCATAGTTGGTGCCTTTTGTGAAGGAGCCTTCTTTGCTGCTGCCTTGTTTGCTAATGCCTTCAAAAAATCTCCAACCGTAGCTAAACTTTCTTTCAGTCCCATCATGTCGCTCTTCCATTGCGCTTCTAAATTCTTTACCTGAGCCCTTGCTTCTTTAATTTCCGCCAGAACATCTTTCAGGTTGATTTCCTGTGGGGCTTTTGTGAAGTAGCCCCACAAGGAATCAAGGCGTTCCTAGGCAAAACCAAACACTGCACTAAACAGAACTGATTTGATAAGTTGGACCTAAGCTGTGTCGCTTCATCAATAGTATACTCGCATACACCTTGATCTCATTCACCCCCTGCACCACTATCAGGAGGCACTTGGGCAGCTGCTGGAGGCACTTGGGAAGCTGCTGGCGGCCCCTGGGTTGGTAGGTCAGAATACCTCCTGATAACCTGCAAAAAGGAGATGAAATTTCACCATCTGACTATTGGCCTTTTTAAACAACACAATATATATTAAAAGAATTGTTAATACATGGGATCTAACTATCTGGTCACAAGTAACTAGCTTTCCTATATTTCACAATACATTAGGAATTGTCAGTACAGAACTCCTAATGATTCTCATATAACCAACAAACAACACATAACTAGCTTTCCTATATTTCACCAAGACTGCACCGAATACAACACATAACTACCTCCCTCTCATCTAACACAGTTGGTATAAATAAAATCAATTTTATACAACAAATTAGTAATTTATAAAAGAAAAGATGACAAACCATGAAAGCCTGTGAAACAGCTAATAATTAAAGAGGAGGTGATAAATTACCTGTAAATATTTTCCGATCCCGCACATACCAATTATTATCAGCACCATTTTGTTTCTTCTTCTTCCTTCTCTTCTTCTTCTGACTCATTTCCAAGTTTGATGACCAAATTATTATCAACCTAATCGAAGTCGATTTGATCAGGTTATCTGAAACTCGCAGAAGCCGATAGGGATTTGAAGGAATGTGAATCGAACTCGATGGGGATTTGAAGGAATGTGAATCGATCTCGATGGGATTTGATACCAAGAGATGATCGTTGTAGAATGTGATTTAGGGTTTCCTTTCCTTTCTTAAGTAATGAAAATAAATAAGAAGAAAATGAAATGAGTTTCTTTTATGAACGGGACCATGAAACGAGGTAAATACAGAATGACTAGTGGGCCTGGGTTTCTTAACCTAATTCCTTCATTTGTCGGTTCTAACTAGCCGACAAGGTATTTCTGTGTCGTGATTGTCCTATCGGATTCCCGAAGGTGAACTAGACAGGTCCAATTTAGGAATTTTTGATGTCGAGGAAAAAAAAAAATTGTTTTACTGAACAGGAGGAAAAAATCTTCACCCAAGTGTGCAGAATTTGTGCTTTCATGTATCCTCAAACGAGCTACTCTATCATTTTAAGAATTTTTAATTCTATTGTGCTTGTTCCTAAATTTAGTTGGATGCTATTGTGTTAGGAGGGATCACTTTTATGATTCTGTTATCCCTCCATGTCTAAACCACTGGAATGTTGGAAGGAGAGATTTTCCAATCGAAAATCATCTGTATTGGTACAGGCTTAATTCTGTTATCCCTCCATGTCTGTCACAATATGTTCCAGGTTTTTCTTTTATCAATGCATGGTTTCATTTACATTAACCTTACAAATGCACAGGTAATTCAGAAAGTGAAAAAGTTCTCCTACTTACAATCCACCATTACTGGGAACAAGGAAACCTCTCTCATACTTGTGGAAATAAAAAGTTGGAAGTACCCTACGATAGACATCCATTTTCACGAATACTAAGCCATTGCAGTGGAATCTTCATAATCACGAGGATAATCAGAGCTGCAATCGAAGCAAATGGAGTGTGTTAACAGTTGAATTTATCAGCACTTCTATAACACTGTAATCAGGCACAAACAGAAACGGATCAGGATATGTAGATACAAATGAAAACACAACTTTTCAATGCTTAAGGCCTGGATACTCTATTTGTCTTGTCTGTATAAAAATAGTGATTCATGGCCAACACCCTGCATTGTCTTCAGGATCCATGGCCAACACCCTGAACCCTGAACTTCAACACGAATATCCCACAATCAGAGCTGCAATCGAAGGAAATGGAGTGTGTTAACAGTTGAATTTACCAGCACTTCTATAACACTGTAAACAGGCACAAACAGAAACGGATCAGGATATGTAGATACAAATGAAAACACAAATTTTCAATGCTTCTGGCCTGGACACTCTATTTATCTTGTCTACTGTGTGGAAGAACCAGCTTAACTAAGCATAGATTCACTTATTTTTTGAAATTATCATACACATGAAGAATGGTCACTTCATTGTTGATTAGGACGACTTTGCACTGCCAATTGGCTAATAAAACAAGCATAAATCAAAAACCGGCAAACAAGAAAATAAAATGGTAGTAATCTAGATGTATGTCTGTATAAAAATAGTGATTCCTCTGTAATAACATCATAATTAATGAAGGTAAACTTACACCACCAGATTGATACAGCAAAATCTAAGTTTATGTCTTTTAAAAGTGAGGGAGTCTCAAGGGGTCTAAGCAAACTTCAACACTAGCAGGAATGGAGTGGACGTATACTAGTAAACACTCGACAAAGTGACTTAAATAGTATATACCAATATTTGTCATTAAACCTAATCATTAAGCAATATGCATATAGGAAGCCAAATAGTCGTGTCCAATACACTTGCCCATCTACTCGTAACCAGACAGCAGTAAAGTTATTTCATAAGCCTGATAGATGCAGATAACTTTCCACATAAATGACTTGCAACGCTGGATTAAAGCAGATAATTCAAAGCACTATTACGGGACTTGAAATATATAAGCTTAACTATTACAACAAAATTGAACCCCAATGTGACTGATACCAGCCAATTTGGCTTACATAATACCCTGTTATTCAAAAGTGCCGAAGCAATTGAATGTGTCAATTGTGAGAGTATACATATATCAAATAGAATAAAATTCTCCACTTGTAAACTCTCTGAGATTGATTTGGACAGCCAATAAAAGTTCAGGTTTCGTTCAGATTCATTGACAAGCATCGTTCTACACCAGTCAAAAAGTAACTCAAAATATCTATAGTGGAAATCCTGCGGAAGAATTCTTTATCTTTTATATTTTAGCAAAACTCATCCACATACTTTATGGTGCCCTTTCTAAATCCACATACTTAAATACAACTAAGGTCTTTGTACTAATCAATAAATTGCTCAAACAATTGTTTAAAAAGCGAGTTATGTTGATGCCAATCCTTGTATTACTATAATATCATTTATTACGGAGATAAATGAACTAAAACAGCAAAAACAAAAGACTAGATGAAAGAAATTTAGGGATTACCTCTCCTCCTTAAAGAATGCAGTCAGATTGTTTGCATCCATCGTTAGTGGCATTTATGACCTGAATAAGCAAGGAAATTGCACCGCAGGACTGTCACATAGAGAGTTAGAGACATTGGAGGGCATGAACAATAAAAGAAAATGTAAAACAAAAAACACTTGAACATACCTACAAAATAAGGTTTCTTCCTCCTTTTCAGCCAAATCAACAACGAGATGGCTTGTAGCATAGTTATCGAGGGAAAATAGGCTTAGCTCCAGAAGTGATGATATTATTGACACTCATAGCAACCTGGAAAGAGAAAAGATTGTGATGCTAGTCCTAATTTCAAATTGCGAAGTTCAAAGCTCTGTCTGGAATATAGAAAGTCTATTCCAATAGTGTCATGATTCCAGTTTCAAAAGCAACAGGGTAAGAATCAGAAACCCTTGTTCAGTGAAATAAGATGAAACTTGAAAAAACTGAATCAAATGACTAAACCAGAATGAAACTATCATTTCACAGATGAATTCTCTAGAATAAACAAGCAAACTCAAGTCAGCAAGACCTAGACCGAAACTCCTTCATAGTTGCACAGCAGCAGTTATCTAGATCTCTTTAATAATAGAACTTTTATGCTTGGCAAACTTCGAAATATCTTCAAAACATTTAGATGGGACATTGTGTCCACTCCCCAACCAACTCCCAATGACTTCACTGAAATTGCAATTCCAAAGGAGATGGACATTGTGCCCACATCATTGTTGTCTAAGCTTGAGTCAACAAAATCCGAGTTGGGGCGCCAATCCTTGACTTGGCTGTGGTTCCTTTGTTAGTAAGTTTGTGGCAAAACACCAGCAAACAAACAAACAGACAAAACTTGACTCCTAATGCTAATCGAAGGAATTAGATAAGTGTTACTAATCAAGTAAGACATCTCTGGCAATAAAGTGTTTGTAAGTTGAATACATTTTATCTATACAAATGGATACACAGGTTATCTGCAACATATTTTTTACAGAATCACTGTAAGCATACCTAGCATCAAACTGAGTAACTAAATGATGAAGGTTTTAATTAGACCATGTGAATAAGTAAATGCATATGAATGAAGCAAAAAAGAGTATAAATGGTTCAACATCAGGGTCAACTGGCTGACTTACCTGTATTTGTTCATAGAATAGAAGATAGGTGTCACCAAGCAACACTTTTTCCTCACTGGCACCATTCTGGACTCATCGTCTCACCTCCACCATTTGCCATCAGAACCACACCTGTCGGTGGATTAACGGCCCTGAGTAAACTCAATCCCAACATGAATGATTGATGCAACGAGTTGGAACTTAAATGAAGGACCCTGTAAGCAAAAGGAAACTAAAGTGAGTGACTAGACAGACTCACCAAAACATTGCTACTTATTAGAAGATAAACATTATGAAAAAATATTTGGTGTAGCAATATAGGGGAAGGTTACCTCAGGCAATTGAGAAGAAGCAACCAAATCACCATTATTTTGAATAACTATTCTACAAACCAAACCCATAAATTTGCCTCGGTGTTTAAACTAGCATACAAACCAAACCCAAGGGAAACAGCAATGGGGATACAGGTTATCTACAACATATAATTTATAGGATCATGGTAGACATCAAACCAAGTAACTAAACAATCAAAGGCATGACATCACAAAAACGAATCCAGAATAATTGAAACATCAAAAATTTCACCCCCCATAAATTCTCAAACGGGAACATCAATGTCATTACCTTCAGAAGTGCGGAACAGATACATCAAACAAACTGTCTACTATTAACCACAACCAGAGATTCACATCCAAACCCTAACAAACTGATCCTAGCATATCCTTTTAATATCCACCCGGACCATCCCATTAAACGCAGAAAACTACATACGAAGAAAGAAAGCAGGCATATACCCTTAAGACTATACATTATTAGGATCAGAACTCTCAGCAAAACAACAACAACAAATTACACAGACAAATATGAAAAATATTTCAACCATGAACATTTAAATCCAAGACCAAATAATGAACCTTGATTAGCTTTTTAAGTTGCAGGTATAAGAAGTGACTATGAAGACCAACATATGCACGCACATACCATTTCGCATTTACATCGATAAAATTTTTTACTCCACATTGCACGTCATCGAAATTTGATGGGTTCTACTCTTGATATTGCGATTGGAAAATAACCTACAAATACACAAGTCGAATAAATTAGACATAACTGTAAAGAACAAAGTTACAAAGCGAACATGACAGAGTTGTGACTTCACCTAATGCTCTTCGTTAGTCCAAAATTTCACAAGATCCTCCACTTCCCGGTCGGTTCTTGCATTGGGTTTATCTACAAACGCATTTTATTTGTACCGCAGGGTGTATAGTGATGTCTTTTCCATTTAGTTTTCTTGTTCCTATATACTCCACCGGAAATCCATAAGGTAACTTTTTTATAACGTTCATCGATCCAGGATGAAAGAAACCTGAAATAGATAACACAATAAACTTGTCATCCAATCACACAAATGAATCATATGGCACGTAAAACAAGCAAAGATAAGTATAAATAAATGGCCATGATAGTTTATCCAACAATTATGGTTAATCACATGCCAACAATTAACACAAGGATAAATTTGCGGGTTATGCTTGAGTTTGCTCAACCAAGTTTACTTTTCCAGGCCAAGTTTTAACAAGAAGCTTTCAAAGATAAGACATCAAGATCCAAACAATGTTGACATAAATATAGTTACTATATACAAATAAAATGATGATATTAACACAAAAACAAAAATTCAAGCCATAAGAAAACAATACACGATAATTTTGTCATATTGATATGTCAGTAGTTATATATAATGATTGAAAATCTGTGTTACCTAAACAAAGCAAGACAGGGCTGGAGTTGTCATGACCAAAATGTTTCATGCCCACACAACGGATAGCATGTAGACATGCTTCCTCATGTCATGATTGGCCGAGAAGAAGATTTTGGAGAAAGAAACAAGCGGGTGTGTATTCGTGAGATGGTGAACTTAAAATGAAAATTTTCCGATTCCACTCATACCAATAACTTTGATTTACTTGTAATTTTTCTTCCATATCACCCTATGTTTCTTTGTCTTCTATTTACTATCACAACTCTCTCTCTCTGTCTCTCTATCTTTCAATAGTTTTTATTTTCTGCAGTGTTTAGGGTACGGCAAAAAGAGCCAAGTGTTGACTACTTGACTACCCCACTTTGTAAATCATCAAATTCTTATTTATATTTAGAATTAGATTGCAAGTTAAGTAGGTAATTATATAGAGCTGGATTAGAATAAGACTTTAAATTAGGTTTCAAACACAGCTCCTAAAACCTGACATGATCTCTAGTAATAATGCCATAACCAGGGTTCCCAAAGGCAGGGCCATCACAGCAGAACAGAGTGTAGACGCTAGTCATTATCAGGAGCAAGCCATCTACATTCCCAGATAATTACACTCTTAATCGGCCTGGAATTGATTTTAAGAAAAAAATTTGAGAATCTGTAAATCATACATTCCACATAAAAACTTCCATCCTCGGACTTCCTGCATGCACAAGCTGTATAATTCTGGCTTTAAAGCTTCTCACACAAGGCCTAGCATTCTCAAACACTTACTTATTCCTTTGGAACTAAGTTTGTTGCAAAACACCAAAGAAAGGAACAAAACAGACAAAACTTGACTCCCGATGCTAATCAAAGGCATTAGATAAGTGTTACTAATCAAGTAATACGTCTCTGGGAATATCCACTTTTATACCAAAGTGAATGCAAAGTTATCTACAACATATTTCTTATAGAATCACTCAGTAAACATAGCTAGCATTAAACCAAGTAACTAGGAATGAAGCAAAAATGACTATAAATAGCTAGATATGAGGATCAATTATCTGACTTACCCGTATTTGTTCGAAGAATAGAAGATAGGTGTCATCAAGCAACACTTTGTCCTCACTCGCATCGATTCTGCACTAATCGTCACACCTCCACCATTTGCAATCGAACCACGCACATTGGTGGTGTTATGGCCCCCGAATAGACTCATTCCCAACATGAATTATCGTTGCAACGAGTAGAACTTAAATTCAGGACCCCGTGAGCACAAGAAAACTGAAGTTAGTGACTAGACAGACTCACCAAAATATTGCTACGCATTATGAAAAAGTATTTGGCATAGCAACACAGGGGAAAGTTAATTCAAGAAATTGAGAAGAAGCGACTAAATAACCCAACTAGCTCTGGTGAAATCTTAACGTGCTTATTGATTTTGATAGATGTTCGCCTTCAAATGTAACCCACCCAAGATGTAGTAATATCGATTACTTTTGGTAATCGTAAGGCGTCACACTGTAACGGGCTAGTTCATCCTACTGGACACAACCCTGAAAGAGCCATACTCTTACTTTTAAGAATGTAGGAGCAATCAAATGGAGAACGACACCTTACTAGGTTCGGGGACCATCATTTTGAATAACTATTCTACAAACTAAACCCATAAATTTGCCTCGGTTTAACTAGCACACAGCCATAGGGATACAGTCATCCACAACATGTTATTTATAGGATCACCGTGAACAAACCTAGCATCAAACCGTAACAATCGAAACATCAAAATTCCACCCCCATAAATTCTCACACAGAACATCAATGTCATTACCTTTAGAAGTGCTGAACATACACATAAAACAAACTGTCTACTATTATTAACCACAACCAAAGATTCATATTCAAACCTTGACAAACTGATCCTAGCAAATCCTTTTAATGCTTAACTTTTTTGTGCTATTCCCATTAACATTGCCAGGCTCCTGCAATCGAAAGAATTCGGATACTAATCAACAACGATTGATATAATAATACCAATTTTCTACAACAAATTAGTAACTTATTAACTGTGAAACAGCTAGAAATTAAAGAGGAGGTGATAAATTACCTGTAAACATTTCCGATCCCGCACATAACAAATTATTATCAACACCACTTTATTTCTTCTTCCTTCTCTTCTTATTCTTACTCATTTCCAAGTTAGAGGGTTTAGGGCATATGGTTCTGAATTTACACTTCCCCTAAAAAAATAATTAATTCGAATCGATCAAAACAAACAGAAATTGCTTACAAATTGAAACCTAATCGACGTCGATATGATTATTTTCTCCTTAAAATCGAACAAGCGGTTCGAGATTTGAAGGAATATGAATCGATCTCGATGGATTTGATACCTAGAAATGACAACGTGATTTAGGGTTTTATTTTTTTTCTCAGGAAATGAAATGAAGAAAATGAAATGAGTTCCGCGTATGAACCCAAGAAATGAGGTAAATACAGAACGACTAGTGGGCCTGGGTTTCTCAATCGACTTAGTTCCTTCACTGTCGGTTCCAAGTAACCGACAAAGGTACTCTTGTATGATTGTTATATTTGACCAGTATGCTATGTGATTGTGAATCTCGGGATATTATAATTGACTCCATCCGGTAAAAATTAGTTTATTGCAAACCAATGGGGAAGTAATTCTAAGAATTTTACTTATAACGCCTAAAATCCTTTGCAAATTAGCTGCAGTTTGTTAGAACATGATAACACAAGGAGAAAGAAACTAAAAACTTCACATCCCGGGTCCAAGAGCATAGTTCATTGGTACCCCATCAACTTCAGTTAGGAGGAAGTCAGGGGTTCAATCCCCGCCGTCATAAAGGTTTGTGGTAGATTAATTGTATAGTGGGTTGAGCGGTGTTGGGTCTGACAGTGGCGCCAGTCCAACTGGCTGGGTTCGGGTAGGGGCCTAGGTCCGGCTTTCACGTACCAAAAAAAAAACCTTCACATCCAAATTTACTAAGTATATATCAGTATCTATTGCAGCAAACCTTAATCCCACAACATGACTTTCCTTCCACAAAAAAATGAATTGCATGATCCTTAATGCGCCTCCGTGCCAAACCCTGACCTGAACTTGAAGACCATGATGTGTATAAGGTGATAGACACAATTTTGTGTCTAATTTGATCTTAGTACTATATATTGTTGGCACTCGATTTTGTGCTAATTTTGGTGTTTTATGTGTTTGTAGGCATTTTGGGAAATAAACATTTTTGGAAAATTCGGCTCGAAAAGTTGATTTTGGCACCCGGAAGACACGTGTTATTCGGACTCCCAATTTTGGATAAGGGGTACCTCATTAGATAAGGGGTACACTAATTACTATTCGCACCCCTACTCTGGATAAGGGGCAACCTTTCTTCTTCAGTTCAAATTTTTGTTTTTGGCGGGAAAAGCAACTCTCAACCTGCGGGAATTAGGGTTGGCGATTTGATCTTGTTATAGTTTCTATTTAGATTCTACACTGTGGAATAAATTGAATTGTGGAATTTTCTTGTTTCAGTCTGATTTTAAGTTTGAATTGTGAGATTGGTGAAATGGAATCCTACAATTTAATTTTTAGAATAGTGTCTACTGTGACTTCTTTGCTAGTGAATTTATTGGTTTTCTTGAGTTGGATAGTTGGAGTTAGTCTTATTCAACTTTTTTTTTTTGTGTTTTAGCTTTATCTGAGACGACATGCAAATGTCTGGTCATGAGGAACCAGTTAGCCACAAGGCACACCAACTGACATTTCTAGTTAGTCAACCAGGACATCATTCTGAAGCATTTGAATCGAACTGACGAGTTCTTCTCTGCTCATCTTATCATTCAGGTGGCGCACTTACTCTAAACTTGTTCCTGTCCAGTTGAAATTTCAAGGACTGACTGAATTTCCTATTAATTGGTAAGCATTACCTTAATCATTTTTTTGTCAAATAGCGTTGGTGTGCGATTGTTTGCTGGCACAACTGAATATTTCAATGTTTTAATCAGCAGGCAGTGCTAATTGATGGAATCTTTGATTACAAGTCATAAGAAAACCAGATAAAGGTCACCACATCAGGTAACTATTAACCCACGCGCAGAACAAATGTGAACGCGGAAACCCGGTGGTGGTATCCACGCATTCACAATCAATCTCAACATGAATTGAATACACGTATTAAAGTATGAATAAAGTATGATATGCATGGGTAGATGATGATTCACTGATTCCAAACCCCACGGGTTTGTCATGATCTCCTCAACATCCAAAAACGGTAGAACTAAGATGTCAACACTTGAATAAAACTATACGAATGCTAAACATAAAGGAGACGAAGGTTTACGTGGTTCAGCACTAAGGCCTACGTCCACGGATCTGGGGATATTCATTACAAAGTAAATGGTTATAAAGGTAATCACAAGATCTTTGATGTTCCTCACCCTCACGGGTTGGTACTCATACTTACTCCTCCCTATTCTCTCTCTTATCTCTCGGTTCTACTCGCTACCTCTCTTTTGTGGAAGGGATGCACATATATATAGCCAAATCGAGTGGGTCCACCGACAGAGAGTTGTTGAGATCTTATCTTCTTGTGTTCTCAGGCAGGTCCGCGGACATCCCCCACATTCCGCGGCTTCGCAATACCCAAGTCCATTACGCGGACCAATCCTCGTTTTCTCGTCGGTCGTCCGACACGTGCCCTCCGAGCAGCATTGAATGCGAGTGGTTGGGGCGGTCTAGTCCGCGCCAGGCGGTGTCAGTCCTCCCTTGTCACGTCTATGTCAGTTGGACTATCCCTAGCCGTTGATTGCGTCTCATGGGGTAAAGTGACTCTCTGGTGTTGCGTGGGATTATCTCGCCTTGATGCTCCTCATCTTCGACCGTTGGCCTTGACAGATGGCACGTCGTCTAGACACCATGGGTGCCCCTACGTGTCAACCCTCTTTATGACGTGGCCTCCACGTGGATTCTGCTAGTACACGTGGCGATGGAGATAAATAAGTGTACTTACAATTTGCCCCTCTTCTTGCGACTGGGCGCTAGCTTTAGTGGGGAGAAGAATCGTGTGGTACGTTTTTATCTCCTCCTCATAACTTCTCCCTAAAAAGGTGCTACCGCATTTATTGTGCACGTTTCCCCTATCCGGCCATAACCGCCTATTGGGTAGTGGACGGTTTTTTTTTCTTGATCTTATAAAAGGGAAGAATGAAAGAATGTGAATTAAATTCACATTCTCTGTTTATTCTCTTTTCTATTGTCTTCTTCACCTTCTTAACTTCCTCTGACACCATTGTTGCTGCTGCCATTGCCGCTGCTTTGCCGCTGCTGCCGCTTCCTGTTGTATCGCTTTATGTGCTTTGCCGCCTTGCCGCCACCTTCGTTCCTCGGCGTTGCCGCTGCTTTTACTCTTTGAGGTTCAGGTATGATTTTTTACTCTGTTTACTCGCCATGCCTGAACCTGTTGAGTTTTTGATTTTCTGTGATGCGTCGATGATGAATTTAACCTTGTGTATGTCCTGGGATTTGAGAGTTGACGCCGCTGAGCCGTATGTTTCATCGGCCATGCTTTGATTTTACTTTTCTTCTTTTAAGCCTGAATAATAATATGAGAATTTAAGTACTCGTGGATGAAATCTAGGGTTCTCTTCACGTTTGCTGCTGTTCTTGAGATTTTCTTATTTTTCGATCTGTCTTGCCTCTGATTTGCACTTTTGTTTGTGTTTGTGCCCTCAGATATGTCCGATCATCCGCGGATTCCTTACCAAACTCCTCCGTCAAGTCCTCACAGATCTCCTCGGAGTGATTCCAATATCAGGGGTGGAGCTTCGCCTTCACTTACCCATGATAACCCTCGGGATGGACGAACATCCTCATCCCTTGGTCAGAGGCCTTCGCTTAACAAGGGTGATCCGCCGCAGGGGTCTAGATATGCCGTGAATCGCCCTAGAGGTGGGTCTCCTAAGAAGCAGCGGAATCCACGCACTGATCCTTTAGATGTGCAGCCTCTCCGCATCAAACCTCCACCGCGGACTAATCCCCCTGTGCCTAGTTCAAGTAAGTCAACTAAGACTCAGTCTTCGAAGAGAAAGGCTGCGGAGATTGAATCTTCGGGAGATATTGTTCCTCCTAAGAAGAAGGCAGTGAGTTCTCATGAAGATGCTTTCGAGGATGACTCTGTGTTACTTTTTCGTCCTTTATCTTTGGGTAATAAAAATTTACTTTCGACACATTGATCTTGAGGCCTTCAAGTTGAAGCACGGTCTTGAAACTTCCAAGTAAGTTTTTATGCCCCGATAAAGATATAACTTATGAGATGGTTACCAACTACCAAGATGATGCCTTTCACTTGCTGACGACCGTGGGTGCCTTCGAGGCTGGTTTGATGTTGCCTTTGTATAAAGCCGGTGATGATTTCTACTACCGGGTCTTGTCTAGTCGTGATACTGCCAAGAAAAGTCATAATCGTGGGGTGCAACAAATTGACAGAAATTATCTTCGCCATCTCCGAGAATGCTATCTTTCGTAGCAAGGGGCAAACGATGATGACTCGCTATGCCCCTAAATTAGAAAAGGAGAAAGGGTGGTATACTCCCGAGAATTCAACAAATCCTTTGGTGATTACGTTAACGTGAATACTCGTAAGCCGTGGTCCAGTGAGTCTGCTGAACATTGCTCCCGTTAATGGGGAAGTTCGACTTTTGAGCGAAGTAAAGTGATTCCAAGATGGCGAGGGTTCCCGGTGTCAAGGTCTTCCTATTCCCGCCGATGAGAGAATCAAGCGTGATCACGACTATGAATGGTCTCCGCCATGTTCTTGAAGTCGTTGGTCCGTGGGCCTATGGTTGGGTCCCCGGACCCCATGGTTGGCAACCTATCGTTGATAGTCCTCATCGCGAAGCTTCTCCCGCCGTTATGCCCATTCGCCTTGGCGTATGAGTTTTGCGGGTATGGATTTTGCTTATAATCGCGATGTTGATGACGCGGAAGACGAAGATAACTCTCGATGCTCACCTTCTTCCGCAGATACTAATGTTGCTAAGGTGTGTTGTTCGTTTTCTACGTATATATGCCCCTTCGTTTTCTTAAATAATGTTGATTATGCCAAGGAAAGGAGATGACAATGGCTCTTTTATCATTATGTGTTGTAGGTGCGGAGAAATAAGAAGATCAATCCTAAACAATCGTCGAATTCTCCCACCGAGGTTCGACACATTTCGAGGATGTGAACATTCCAAAGGATGGTGATGAGGATGTTTCCGATGGGGAAGAGCGAATTGAAACTTCTCCACCCGTTCAAGAAGTAGATATTATTGCCGGTGGGAGTGTTGGTGGAGGTGATGGTAATCGAGCCACCGGTGATGGTGGTAATGATCAGCCGCTGGGGGTGGTGGAGATGATCGATGGTGGTGGTGATGGTGATCAGGCCACTAGTGGTGGTGGTGATGACCAGGCTGCTGGGGGTGGTGGTGGTGGTGATGATCAGGCCACTGGTGGTGGTGGTGATGATCAGCCGAGGGGGCTACTAAGTCAAGTGGGGTTGTTGTGGACAAGGGTAAGGGTATTTCTCTCGGAAGTGGTGACAAGGATGGGGATGCTTGTTGCGAGTTTTCCTTTGGTAGGGTTTTATCCGGGGAACAATCGTTTGACATGGCCACGGTTATGGGGCTTGTCTCGGACTTCACTCTACTTCCAGCTGGTGATAACTGGAATGTTCTTAAGGATAGCTGCAGAGATGACCCCACACGCGGATCTGATGCTGGGGTTTTGGCGGTGCATCCCGAGGGTTGGGTTAGTGCCTCCTCCACTGCTGGGGCTTTGGGGCTAAGTAATGCTAGTGCTTCGCTTGGTGGGAAACCCTCAGACTCTTCCTCAGATGATTTCTCGCGGTCTTTGGTCGCGGATGGCGATGATGCTGTTTTGGCGTGGCCGCAAAAGAAAAACTTGCTTGTCGTGCCTCATCCCCGCCCCGTGATTGAAGGGGAAAAGAGTTCGATTCTTTTACCCGCAGGACATATGGAGCTAACCCCCGAGGAGGTGGTAGATCGAGGGTGGGGAAAGAATCTTGTGGCCATGGGATTGATCTCGTGGTGGATCCCCCTACGGTTGTTGGCATGATGGCCATTGCTGATGGGTACCAAGACAGATTATCCCCATCAATGTTATTGGAGGTTTGTCTTGCTCTTTCTACCCCTGATATTGCTTAAATGTGTTGTGAACTAATTTCCTTTTTTTGATTGATAGATGATGAGGAGTGAGTATTGTAACCACCATCTTTACTGGCTCTTTAAGGCTAAGTCTCTCAAGTTAGAAGGGAAGCTCCGATATTGTGAAGAAACACTTACGAGCGTTGAAGCTGCTTGTCTCGCTAAATATGAGGAAATAGCAGGTAGTGAAGGGTCCGCGTAAGCGAAGGAGCAGCAGGACGCGGAGAGGCGGCTACGTTCCGAGCGGGTTTTAAGTTAAGGCCAAGTTAGCGGTTCTTTGAGAAGAACTCTTCGTCTATTTCAGGTCTGTGTCTCTTCTTCTTTGATAGTTACATGTTCCTCATATGTTTTGAGTTATTTTCTTTTTCCCTCCTCCCGCTGTATTGTCTTCAGTGGGTGGAGTCCCTGATTTGTTGTGGCTTCGGAATGAGAGAACCCGTCAAAAAGGTCGTATTCTTTGAGTTAGTTGAAAAACTTAAGAGTGAATCGGTGAAATGGAATGCCCGCTCGGATGTTCATAACGCTATGGCCGAAAAATGGCGTAAGAAAAAGCTTTGCTTGGTAGATCTGCAAAATCAAAACAATCATGACCGTCATTTATTCAACGGGGCTCTTCTATGGACGCGGGATAATCTTGAGAAAGCCCGCGGTCAAATTTCCTCTTTGGAAATTAAGCTTAATGTTATGGAAGACGATCTGCGGGAGGCGCGGTCTTCTCATCCCTCGGATGTGCGGGCTTATATGCAACGTCTTGCTAAGGAAAGGGACGACGCTAGAGCAGAATCTGGCGCTCTCAGTAGTGCCTTATCCGCATCTCGAGCTGATGTGGCCCGCCAGGTTGAGTGTGAGAAAAAACTTAGAGGTGACTATGTATCGTCTTAACAAGGGGTTGGAATCGAAGAATGATGAGGTTAATCGATATCGTCATTCGGACTCGATGCTTCGGGATGACCTAAGCGCGAGTCAGTATGCTCATAATCTTCTGCAGGTATATTATGATAGGTTATCAAATGAATATGATTATGCCGCAGAAGCAAGGGATTCCGCGGTTGAACATTGTGAAGGTATACGTTTTTGTCATCGAGTGTGCTTTGTATTGTATTTGTTATAACTCACTGTCTTCCTCATCAACCGCAGAGCTCCAAGGACAGCTTTAAAGTGGGGATGGAAAGTTTGCCAAAGCTCAGGCTAAGGTAGTTCAATTGGAGGGCCAAGTTAATTATCATCGTGGCCTAGCCTTGTCTCAGGAAGAAACGTTGAAGCAGGCCAATCAAAGGGTAGATCAGCTTTCCACTTCCTTAAGTCAGGCTGAGATGAAGAGCGTAGCCATAGGCTTCATGGCTCGTAAGCAGCTGGCCGAAGAGATTAATAGGACTCTCGGTGAGATTGAACTGGATCTTAAGAAGAGCCATGGGCTAATCAAGAATTATACTCGGCGTCCCGTACCCGCGCTCCCGTCAGGTTCTTCTGGACCTTCCTCTGGTGGTAGTGTTCCTTCATCGCTGAAGGATAAACCTGCGGATAATGCTCCTTCTCAGTAGATCGTAACTAGTATGCTAGGGATTGATCTCAGTTGCTTATACTTTTTGGCGTTTTTGCTATTTTGCTTGCTAGGCTTCTAATCAACTGCCATGTACTAGATCAAACTTTGGTGTTTAAATCTGAATTTGAATTTTATTGAATTTGCCTCTATCAGTTTCACAAATTAAGTTAAACATAATGAGTAATTCCGTAGTGTTCATAATCCACGGATATCAATCTTTGAATTTGAGAAAGTGTATTGTCCAGCAATTCCGTAGGTTGATATCCCGGAATTGTCTTGTGACCTTGCACCCCGTCCAGCTAATTCCTTGGCGAGAGGATTTACGAACGGTGGGGTCTCATCCGACGTTCAAGGATATATTCCATTGAGTTCGTGGCTTGTAATATTGCTCGGTATCTCATTCGAGGGAAGCCCCCCGGTCATACACTTATAGACGCTTACGGAGGAGTTCCGAGAGATCGCATGTGTATGCCCCGATATATTGTATGTGTGCTTTGCGTAGGATATTACCCAGTATATTGCAGTGGGTATGATCCACGCTTTGTGCGGGACATCCCTCTTGTTAAAATATAATGTCAGTTCTTAATAATAGTAATTGCACAATGATTTACGTGGTTCAGCCCTAAGGCCTACATCCACGGGGTAACGATAGTATCGATGTTTTATTAAGATGTGGTATGGTTTACAATGTACATTGTGTAAGTAGTATATACATGTGTCTCATATGGTATAGGTTGTGATTTTGAATAAATTGAAATGTGTGTGGGTAATGAATAGAATATGACACTTGAAAATGAAAGCTTGTATTGATTGAAAAGTTAAGGCGCGTTACTCCTTTGTCAGAGATAGAGACATGTGGACTTGTAAGTCCGTTTTCTTCTTCTGAAGTGCATACGCAGGTGGTAGGTTATGGGTAGTATGGCTTGAGATATTTGGCATTCCACGGATGCATGAGGATTTCCCCTTTCAGGTTACGCAGATAGTAAGAGCCGTTTCCTACGATGTCGTGTATTACGTAGGGTCCTCCCCAAGTTGGTGCTAATTTTCCCCACTTCTTTTCTCGCTGGTATTGGGGAATGGTTCTCAACACATACTGCCCTTCTACAAAATTCCTAAGTTTCACTTTTTGTTATATTCTCTGCTAGACCGTTGGTAGTTTTCCATTCTTTGCAAGGCCGCTTCTCTCTCCTTTTCTTCGAGATCGTCAAGCTTTTCCAACATCATGTCCGTGGTGAGGTTCTTTTCCCATGCTTCGTCTTTGTTGTTGGAAGTAGGATTTCCGTAGGGATTACCGCTCGCTCCGTATGTGAGTAAGAACGGAGACTCTCCGGTAGCTGATCTTCGAGTCGCCCTATATGCCCATAGAACGTTATGTAACTGCTCACACCACCGCCCCTTGTACTCGTCTAGCTGTTTTTTAAGGATAAGTGCCAAAGTTTTGTTTGTGGCTTCGCTTGTCCGTTGCTTTGTGGATATATGGGGGTGGATTTGTTCTTTCGAATTTTGAAGGTGTCGAATGCAAGTCGATATTCTTTCCTTGTAGTCACACCGTTGTCTGGAAACTATCTCTGTGAGGGATGCCAAACTCCGCAGATGATATTTTGAAAAATAAAAGTAAACACGTCTCGAATCCCGAATTCTTGCCGGTGCTTTTGCTTCTACGCACTTGCTCAAATAATCTGCTGCCACTATTAGAATCTTCTTTTCCTAGGTCCCCGATACGAGTGGGCCTACTATGTCGATACCCCATTTCCCAAAGGGCTACCTGACTGTCCACAGAGTTAAACTTTGTGGATGGGGCATGGATTCGTTTACCAAATCTTTGACATTCTTCGCACCTTTTCGCCATTCTAGCCGCATCTCGGATCATGGTTGGCCAGAGAGCCCCGCGTCTTCGCCTTATCTCTGCTAGGGACCTCATTCCACCGTGATTCCCCGCGTCTCCTCTGTGGATATCTTTCAAATGATATGTCCCTCCGATCGGGATAGGCAATGCACGAAGTGGTCCGAGGAATGATTTTCTCGTATAAGGTTTGGTCTCTTAACTCGTACATCCCCGCTCTGGATTGTACTTTCCTAGCCTTGTTTGGTATCCGGGGGAGTTTCCCCTCTTTTAGGAAAGAGTGGATTTCGATTCTCCAATCTGCTTCCTGACTGTAATCGTCGTCTTCATCGGCTTGTCGCGTGATGTCATCGTTCTGGAAGTCGTCGAATATGTGCTCTCCGACATCATCATCGGAGATATCTTCCTCCTTAGATTTGCGTTGGTTAGCCGCGCATGTTTCTTGGGGCTTGACGGATGGTTCGTACACTCTTGTTATCTTGATTGCTTTGACATCCTCATTTTTAAGCATGTCTCGATATATATGCCGGGGCATCTCGCGTGTCTAAGCTCCTTTCTGCGCGATGTCTGGAATTTGATTTTGGTATTTGGGAAGCCAATGTTTGCACTGAGCCATGTACGCCATCGTTGTTTCGTCATACACATTGTATTCGTAGCCTATCTCTCGCCGTATGATTAGTTGTGAGTCACTTGTCAACCGCACTTCTTGTATCCCTAATTCAATTATCAAGCGGAGAGCGTGGACCACTCCTTCGTACTCTACGATGTTATTTGTATGGCCTTCAAATTCCAACCCGAATGCGTGCACGATCCTATCCCCGGTGGGTGTGGTGATGACGATGCCTATCCCCGCGCCCTCTATTTTTGGAGCCGTCGACAAAGACCTCCCATTGTCGTGGGTTTACTCTGGTTCAAGAATATTATTTGGTTCCTTGTGCTTTTCTATTTCTGGGGCGCCCGCGGCCCTCCATCCTTGTATGCGCACCTCTTCTTCGTTATCCAAAGGCAGGTCTGCTAGAAAGTCCGATAATACTTGCGATTTCTGGGAGTGTTGGAGCTCATAGTGGATGTTGAATTGGTCGAGGTACGTGCTCCATTTTGCTATGCGTCCTACCTTTCCCCGCCCTTTGAGGATGGTCTCTAAGGGTGCTCGACATGGGATACGTATGTCATGCGTTAAGAAGTACGTCCTCAACTTTAAGGTAGACCATACGACGCCTAAGATTAGCCGTTCGATTCTTGTGTAGTTTCTTTCCGCGGAATTCAAGGTCTTGGCTTGACATAGTAGATCGGTTGCTCCTCCTTTGTGTGGGTTCGACAAGCACTTGCGCTTACTTGCATCGTCTCCCGTTGCCGCAATGTATAGTGCCAAAACCTCGTCCCGGTCCGGTTTCTGGAGGATGGGGATTTCTACCAGGTATTGTTTGATGCCCAAGAAAGCTTCTTCGCATTATGCCGTCCACTCAAATTTCGTCCCCTTTTTAGTATGTTGAAAAAGAGTTTGCACCTATCCGAGGATCTTGAGATGAATCTTCCTGTGGCTGATAGGGATCCATTGAGCTTCGTACCTCTTTTAGGTTCTTTGGAGATGACATGTCTACTATGGCTCGGATTTTTATGGATCTACTTCAATGCCTCTTTTTGTCACCAGTACCCAAGGAATTTTCCCGATGTTACTCCGAAAGTGCATTTTTCCGGGTTTACCTTCATATTGTGCTTTCTCATAGCTTCAAGATGTCCCTCGAGTCCCGGTGGTGGTTCTTCCTTAACCTGCTCTTTTCTGAGCATATCGTCAACATATAGACCTCTAAGGTCCTGCCGATCCATGGCTTGAAAATAGCATCGACCATTCTTTGGTACGTTGCTCCCGCATTCCGGAGTCCGAAAGGCATCCTTACGTAGCAATAAAGACTGTGGGGTGTATAAAATGCAGTATGCTGCTGATCTTCTTCTGCCAAAAATAATTGGTTGTACCCGAGTATTCGTCCATGAATGATAACTCTTCGTATCCTTCTACCGCGTCTACTAGATGATCAATCTTCGGGTAACGGATAACTATCCTTGGGGCATGCTTTGTTCAAATTGGTGAAGTCGATGCATTCCGACCCCTCCATTCTTCTTTGGTACTATTACCATGTTAGAGATCCAAGTGGGATATTTGACTTCTTTTATAAAACCTAAGCTGTGACTTTCAGCGACTCGTTTCTCTTGCTTTGTGATACTCGTAGCCACCTTTCGTATCTTTTGTCGTACGGGGTGTGCTGTATAATGCGCAGCTCATGTTGTATCATCTTTGGGTCTATTCCTGGGCATATCGATAGTTTCCATGTGAAGATGTCCGCGTATTCCTTTAGTAGTTTTATTAGTGAAGCTTCGCGTTCTCATCCATTAGGTTCCTATCTTGATCTTTCTTGGATGCCGCTCCGTCCCTATGTTAACTTCCTTCACCGCTCCAAGGATGTGAACGTGGGCTTTGGTTCCCCAAGGTGGGGGACTTTCTTTAATTGCTATTTGGTAGGCTCGATTCTTTGTTTGCGAGAGCGCCACGGTTAGCATTTGATGTTGAGGCTTAGTGTTACCTCTGAGTTCCCTTTGGACAAGCTTTTTCCCTAGATCCCTTCCAAGTATTCGTCGATGGCTTTGTCTTTAGATATAGCCTTGTTCCGAGCCCCGTGGGTTCTCCTTTTCTCATCTTCTTTATTGTTGAGTTGTATTTGCATCGCGTGACATTCCTTTACTAAGCTTGATCACCCTTGATTTCCATTACTCCTAGGGAGTAGGAAACTTAAGGTATTGATGGTAGGTGGCTGCAACTCCCTTAAGCTTGTGGACCCATCTTCGTCCAATAATGGCGTTGTAGGGCGAAGGCGTGTTCACCACACTGAAGCGAGTGTCGACTTTCATGGGGCCAGCGTCCACCTGTAAGATAATATCCCCAAGAGGCTTCGTAGCCGTACCATTGAACCCATAGATGGTGTAGTGCGAAGTCAAGAGTTGCTCATCGTTAAGCTCCATGCGTTTGAAGGTATCGTAAAACAAGACATTTACGGAGCTTCCTCCATCGATGAAGATTTTCTTTATGTTGCATCCCGCGATTGGCAAGGTGAGGATCAGCGGATCATTGTGATCTTCCATGTCATCTTCAATATCCTCGGCCTCAAAGGTTAGAGGTGCGTTCATCCACTCCTCGTGATCTTCCACTTCCTTTCCATCTAAACTGTAAAGCTCATAGTAATCTTCGAATTGCTTTCTCAGTCGTTTCCCAATTTGTGCCGTTAGGGTTGGCTCTTTGCTTTCTGAACAGGATATAGTGTTCAATGTGCGATTACCCTCTGGTAACTGGACTTGTTTGCTGTGTTTGGCTCTATCTTCCGTTCCAGCCTTTTCTATATATTTTTTGAGATCCCCTGCATCAATCAGCTTTTGTATCGCTATCTTGAGATTTTTGCACTTCTCGAGTTGGATGCCCGTAGAAGAAGTGGAAATCGCAAGACTCTTGGATTCTCGCGAGGCCGGTGGTTGTTTCCCTTTGGACCATGGCCGGTCTAAGTCTTCGCGATCCTTGAGCTCCTTTAAAATGCGTGAATAGCTGGCATTGAGCTTCGTGTAGACTCGGTCTTCAAACTTTCTTCCACCCCTTTTGTGGTCATTCTTTCGATCCTTTTGGTGTTCGCTGGATCTGTTCGTTAGTTCCGCGGAATTGGTTCGTGGGGGTCGTTGAGCCTGTGCTCTTGGGTTCTCTCTTTGAATTTCTTCCAACCTAGCATGTTTTTCGATGATTATCCTCAAATCTCCTCTCGTGGTTGGAGAGGTACCGTGGATTTCGACAAACAATGGGCTCATCCTGTCAAGTCCCCATTTGTAACAATTTATACTTACCACGGGATCCACATGTCCTATGGCTTGACATATGTTGTGCCACCTATCTGTGTATTCTCGAATGGATTCTTTGTATTTGATTGCAAGTGAGAAGAGCTTGTCCATTCCTGTGTTCACAACCTTGTTATACATGTAGGTGGCCAAGAATTTTTCGGTGAGCTGATCATACGAACCAATGCATCCTGGCTTGAGATTATCAAACCAAGATAACGCGGATCCCTTCAGGCTTGAAGGGAAATATCTGCATAGTATAGCTTCGTCATGATCCCACCTGGCCATGACCCCGTTGTAATATCGTAGGTGAGCCGCGGATCCGCGGATCCGTCGTAACACTCAAAGGATGGGACCGGACATACACTTCGAATGGAATGGTAGCCGTAGCCAACTCGCCGTGCTAGTGGGGTAGTGCCGGCCTCCTTCATGACCCGTTCTAATCTTCCACCTCCTTGCCCGGTCTTGATTTGATTGATTTCCGCTAGCATTTCAAGACGGAGATTCTCCATTGCCAAACAATGCTCGCTCGAATGGGAGTCGTGTCTTTCTTGTAGGTTGAGAAGTTGTGGCCTCTTCTTCATCATAATAATCCGAGGTTTCCTAAGTGGTAGTCCGGGTCAATCCTTCTATTGTTCTATGCACCCTTTTGGGGTATTCCTCTTTGATTGACTAATGCGGGGATGTTTTCGAGGATCATCCTCCGGTCTCTATTTTGTACCGCAGAATTAGCTTCATCCCCCCGTTGATTCTCTAGCTCCGCGCTTTGGAGGATCTTCTCTCTTAATTGCCGGTTCTCCTTGGCTAGTAAGGCCACCGCGTCCGCGTATGTCTGCTGGATTCCTTTTAGCTCTTCTAATTGCGCCAAAATCTCGTGCATCGGTTTGATTCTTGATTTGTTCCTACCGTATCCGAGCTTGTCCCTCGGGGGCTGCGGTGATTACTTCTTCTACTAGCCGTCTACCCTACTCGTTATTCCGTAGGATCTTGAGTGCGATGGTATATTTTGTTCATCACCCGTGGCATCCCGTAAGGAGGGTTCTCGGACTATTGATTCTCGCTACGGTTTCTCGAGGTTCAATAAGCCGATTTGCAGCCGTCACTTTGGAAGCGATCATGTGAGAAGTTCCTTCGGTAGGTGTAGCGACTTTTTGCCGCCGCGCCTTCTTTTGCTTCCATTGCAATGATGCCCGCATTTGAGAGGAATGTGCTTTCCGCTCCATTCTCGCGTCTTGTCCCCGGCCGTGAGTCCTGCGCCATTTTGTTTGCTCCTTGTCATTACCGGCGTAGTCCTAGGCGTCTCTTTCAAGGTACCTTTGTCTTCCGGCATCTTTGTTCCTTTCCATTGTAATATTCTCGCATACAGATAGCATGGAGGTAAACCGAGACAAAAAGTCCACGGGTTAGTTGTTAGTTCAAACTTGATTTCGTAAGCTCGATTTCTAGTGGCGATGAGTGTGCTCAAACTGTTAGTTTGGCGACCTATACGAAAAACATAGACGGATGCGGATTTAACCGGGATAAGGTCCATGGGTTGTTATTTGTAAAAAGTCCAAATCTATTGGTGGAAGTTGTGTTTGAAGTATCGGTTAAAACACAGATCTGTTAGTTTTAAGGTTACACAATGCCCAGATCTGTTGGTAGAGAATTCTATAGACATAAAAATGTGTGAAAAATAGCCCAAAAACATGGATCTGCTAGTTTGTGTTCGTAGAAGACTCGGATCCGTAGGTAGAAAGTACAAAAGATCCGGATGTGTGTGAAAAATGAGTTTAAATATAGATTCGTTTGTGAAAAATGAGTTTAAATATAAGTAAAATTTTGAAGTAGAGGCTATAAAGTCACAGGAAAGATTAATCTTTTTTATGGGACAAGGTCCCTGTTTCTAGCGCCATATTGTGAACGCGGAAACCCGGTGGTGGTATCCACGCATTCACAACCAATCTCAACATGAATTGAATACACGTATTAAAGTATGAATAAAGTATGATATGCATGGGTAGATGATGATTCACTGATTCCAAACCCCACGGGTTTGTCATGATCTCCTCAACATCCAAAAACGGTAGAACTAAGATGTCAACACTTGAATAAAACTATACGAATGCTAAACATAAAGGAGACGAAGGTTTACGTGGTTCAGCACTAAGGCCTACGTCCACGGATCTGGGATATTCATTACAAAGTAAATGGTTATAAAGGTAATCACAAGATCTTTGATGTTCCTCACCCTCACGGGTTGGTACTCATACTTACTCCTCCCTATTCTCTCTCTTATCTCTCGGTTCTACTCGCTACCCTCTCTTTGTGGAAGGGATGCACATATATATAGCCAAATCGAGTGGGTCCACTGACAGAGAGTTGTTGAGATCTTATCTTCTTGTGTTACGTCAGGGGTCCGCGGACATCCCTGTCATTCCGCGGCTTCTGCAATACCCAAGTCCATTACGCGGACCAATCCTCGTTTTCTCCGTTGGTCGTCTGACACGTGCCCTCTGAGCAGCATTGAATGCGAGTGGTTGGGGCGGTCCAGTCCGCGCCAGGCGGTGTCAGTCCTCCCACTGACACGTCCCTAGCCGTTGATTGCGTCTCATCTTGTGATGGGGTAAAGTGACTCTCTGGTGTTGCGTGGGATTATCTGCCTTGGATGCTCCCTCATCTTCGACCGTTGGCCTTGACAGATGGCACGTCGTCTAGACACCATGGGTGCCCCTACGTGTCAACCCTCTTTATGACGTGGCCTCCACGTGGATTCTGCTAGTACACGTGGCGATGGAGATAAATAAGTGTACTTACAACAAATGTGGGAGGTACATGACACAAACAAGAAAAATAAGCTAGAGTTTGAGAGGCTGATACAGGATTTGAAGCAGCGGAATACAATGAGACGTATTATTGTCATGTACGGTAGTATTCTTAGGAGGTGATTTGTATATCCGCTATTTTTAATTTTTTGCAGTTCCATGGTGCAGCAATCAAATGTTGTTCTGCACACATTTCAAACTGGTACTAGTTTTATGTATACAACAAACTGAGTTCGTACTTGTTATTCATAGACATTTTTGTTGGAAAATTGACACTAAAACAGGGTGAAGAAAAGAATGTTGTCTTTGGGTTCAAGGCTCTAATAATAGATTCTTTTAAACAATTATTCGACCATTTCCCAATTGAATTGGCGAGTACAAACAGTCAATGAATATCGCCGTCGGGATACTTGAAGCCCCACAACAAAGGTTGGATTCAAAGCTTGTACGACCTTGATCCAACCAGGAACACACTGGTTTTGTTACTGATGATGCTTGTAAGAAAGAAAACCGAGAGAGTTAAGATGTTCTTCATCATATGAATGAAAACAATCATCACTACTTATAGGGGACTCATGCCTATTGGAGATGCCTCTTCATTTCCAAAAGACACATAAGGTGTCTAATGGGAATGGTTGTGTCTTTGTGAACCATCACACCCATTAGAGGTGCCTCTTGATCTCCAACTAACATCCATTGTGTTTATTCAACACAGGACACTCCCCAGTCGTAGCGGCTAACCAAAAACGAAAACCATTTTATTTTCTATGTTATTGAAAATATCCAACAATCTCCCCCTATTTTCAATAACCAAAAAACATGAAAATAAAGTAAAACTTATAAAACAGGAATGGCTGCATCACTCAAGTGATCGCCCTCGTGCAAGTGGGATCAAGCCGAGCGTAGTTCAAGGTAAGTTGAGACAAAGCATCATCGTGAAACCAATACATAAATGATAGGTACCTTTTGGGTTTGAACCTCCACTTAGTGTAAGATATTCAAAGCTTCATCGAGGTCCTATGGTGAACTTAATTCTTGAACCAAGAACCCCTTGTGATAAAGCCGGAACCTCCACACATATTGATTTCAGAAGTAGTAGTGTGTTCCGTAGCTCGCACATTAAATGGCCCCGTGCTTTCTCCGGATTCATGAGTCCTTTTAAAGAACGGTCTTATTCTCATAGGAAACGGCCCGATTTCCAAATACTCATATATGTAAGTCTCGAAGGTGTTTCTGCGAGACACCTTGTGATAAAAGTTAGACTTATTAAGGATTTTCATCCATCCCTAAGATCATGCAGAATCACTACACTAGAAGGACAATGGGAAATTTTAGTTTAGTGTACCATAACCACTGCAATAACTTGTTAGTACCACATTGAACTTAAGTTTATCTTTTTCAAAATATAACATAAGTTGGGTTTCCGTTATTGGTGATCGAACTTCTTTCACAGACCTGAGTCCCATCTCCTTATACATCATTGAAAACATTTCCTTTGGAAGACTCTTCATAAATAGGTCTACCAAGTTTTTCTCCGTTTCAATGGCTAACTGCAATTACTCATTTCTTGAGTAGTTGACTTACCGTTCAATGTCTAAGACTTGCGCATATCTTGACTTTTCATTATAACTCTCATTAGAGATATTATAGATTCATATCTTGATTCTCACAATTAATCAAGACCACTTGAGATGACTTCTTCCAAAATGGGATCTCTACGAGTTAGTTTCCAAGCCATTCTTCCTCGTTATTTATTAATTGCATCTACTTATGCAATTAATTTTGACAACATTATTAAAATGTTCTTATTTGATTTTACAAAATAATTGTAACTTCTTTAGGAATCATCATTAACATTGACAGTTAATTCACAAGAAGTCATTAAGTCATTATAGACTTGCATTCACTAGAGGCATAGAAAATTTGTAGGCAATTTACTTGCTATTTCAACAAGCACGTTATCACGATGAGTAACTCCTCTACTCATGCCCAATCTTCTACAAATTTATACCCAAAGACATACACAATGTCTATTTAACATTTTACATTATGATGCAAATGTTCATAATTTATGCATCGGTAATATCGTAACACTTATTGTTGGATATTTGGTCTACGCCCAATCTCCGATCGTTACATATTCACCGGTATTCCACTTTCCTTTTCAATGTCATTTAAGACGTGCCAATTTCCAAATTTTGGAACCATATAATTCTTAATGAAAGAATTATACTCATATCATATAATTTGTTATCTCAACAATTATTGATGATTTTGGTTATAAAATAACCTACCAACTAGAAAATTTTATATGAGTTTCTCATAAAAATTTCCCACCATTTCATGACAATTCGTAAGTGCCAAAATGCAACTCAATTTCATGAAATACGATTTGTGTCAAACATGTACACCCATAATTTCTAAATAGAAATTAAAACCTTCAAATCCAATATACCAGTACGGGTACCATTATTATGGATCTGGCTTATCGGTATATTTTGATTACATTTCAAAATATGTAAATGCTCACACAAAAAGAATGTGATAATCCGTCAGCCATAATGCCAAATTCATTCACGGCTGGAAAGCAAAATGTAATCTCAAAAAAAGAAACTCACTGTGAAGTTTTTACTCAACACATGAATCCTTTTTGCGAACCTGTTCTTCACATAAAATAGTAAGCTCAATAATGGGACTCTGATGTCGGAGCGTCAAATCACACACTGATCTGGGGGAAATCTCATTTCTTTTCCACGACATTTCATGATCATTCACAGATATCATGAAACAATCATAGTGACGCTGTGCATTCCCGTACTATGAGGATTACTCACAAATGAATGACATTTCGTCATTCAGGCTCTTGTATCATCATAAAATGTGATGAAACTCCTGTTGCTTTTAAAGATTGGTGTCTCACTTCTACGGGTGTCATCGAGTTCTTACAGATATACTCAAATCTGGAAAGAACTACATTCGCTGCAATTGTACGTCTTCCATAACTCTAACTGTCATTTCTAATTCAAATCTTTCACGCACACATTTTGTGATACTGCATCCATAAGGAGAAATTATATCTCTTATACTAATTTGTAATTAAGATGACATCTCTTTGCAAGAGTTATGTCCTTTAGAAGGGATAGACAACAACACCTACCAGAGAAGAACGTAACGGTTTGTTTTATAACCGTCAAGTAGCAAAAGGTGTCTCTGTGCTTTAGAGGCAACACAACCCTTCACACAAGGAAACTGTGTCCATGCAATTTATAAGGAATTAAAAATTAAGCAGTGAGAAGATCAATTGATGCTGCCATAAATAACCTTACATGATCACTAACCTGAACAGATCGTGACATTCACATGGATCAATGACGTTACCTATTTCTTCTCTGAACAAGATTATTTAAACAAACATTTTACGTGTGTGAAGGCATAACACTAAATTAAGAATCTCATTTTATCATGCGAGTTTCCACTGAGTACATGCAATGGAAACAATGCCAACATATGCATATGCAGAGTATATTTAACATGGCATGTATGAACATGGAAAAAATGTGTCATGCATGTATCCAGGAAGTACAGAGATATAGAAACGGTATGAATCCATTTACTGTTTTGCCTTCTTTTCTTTCTCGGAAAATGAAAATGTGGTTTCTGCCATAAATGTCTCGTTCCTTTCCCCACATTTCATGACATTTTCAAAATCATGAAACGACAAAATTGAAAACTACGCTGGATATCTCCCATACAGTAATCAAAATGCCATGAAAATTTAACATTAAAAATTCGAGAAATAAAACTTATCTGTTTTGTTGACAGATCACAACCATGCCGAAATCCTCCATAAAATGCAATCCATTCGGTACGCATGCCTTTAGTTTCAAAAGAAATCAGAATATGTTCCTCAAACATGACGACATGTTCCGCCCTCTATTGTCTCGAGAAAATAATTGTCGAAAACTGTTGGAAAATTGACACTAAAACAGGGTGAAGAAAAGAATGTTGTATTAGGTTCAAGGCTCTAATAATAGATTCTTTTCGACAATTATTCGACCATTTCCCAATTGAATTGGCGAGTACAAACGAGTCAATGAATACCGCCGTCAGGATACTTGAAGCCCCACAACGGTGTTGGATTCAAAGCTTGTACGACCTTGATCCAACCAGGAACACACTGGTTTTGTTACTGATGATGCTTGTAAGAAAGAAAACCGAGAGAGTTAAGATGTTCTTCATATGAATGAAAACAATCATCACTACTTATAGGGGACTCATGCCTATTGGAGATGCCTCTTCATTTCCAAAAGACACATAAGGTGTCTAATGGGAATGGTTGTGTCTTTTGTGAACCATCACACCCATTAGAGGTGCCTCTTGATCTCCAACTAACATCCATTGTGTTTATTCAACACAGGACACTCCCCAGTCGTAGCGGCTAACCAAAAACGAAAACCATTTTATTTTCTATGTTATTGAAAATATCCAACAATCTCCCCCTATTTTCAATAACCAAAAAACATGAAAATAAAGTAAAACTTATAAAACAGGAGTGGCTGCATCACTCAAGTGACTGCCTACGTACCCGAGTGGGATCAAGCCAGCGTAGTTCAAGGTAAGTTGAGACAAAGCATCATCGTGGAAACCAATACATAAATGATAGGTACCTTTTGGGTTTGAACCTCCACTTAGTGTAAGATATTCAAAGCTTCATCGAGGTCCTATGGTGAACTTAATTCTTGAACCAAGAACCCCTTGTGATAAAGCCGGAACCTCCACACATATTGATTTCAGGAAGTAGTGTGTTCCGTAGCTCGCACATTAATGGCCCTGTGCTTTCTCCTGGATTCATGAGTCCTTTTCTGAGAACGGTCTTATTCTCATAGGAAACGGCCTGATTTCCAAATACTCATATATGTAAGTCTCGAAGGTGTTTCTGCGAGACACCTTGTGATAAAAGTTAGACTTATTAAGGATTTTCATCCATCCCTAAGATCATGCAGAATCACTACACTAGAAGGACAATGGGAAATTTTAGTTTAGTGTACCATAACCACTGCAATAACTTGTTAGTACCACATTGAACTTAAGTTTATCTTTTTCAAAATATAACATAAGTTGGGTTTCCGTTATTGGTGATCGAACTTCTTTCACAAGACTGAGTCCCATCTCCTTATACATCATTGAAAACATTTCCTTTGGAAGACTCTTCATCAATAGGTCTACCAAGTTTTTCTCCGTTTCAATGGCTAACCGCAATTACTCATTTCTTGAGTAGTTGACGTACCGTTCAATGTCTAAGACTTGCGCATATCTTGACTTTTCATTATAACTCTCATTAGAGATATTATAGATTCATATCTTGATTCTCACAATTAATCAAGACCACTTGAGATGACTTCTTCCAAAATGGGATCTCTACGAGTTAGTTTCCAAGCCATTCTTCCTCGTTATTTATTAATTGCATCTACTTATGCAATTAATTTTGACAACATTATTAAAATGTTCTTATTTGATTTTACAAAATAATTGTAACTTCTCTAGGAATCATCATTAACATTGACAGTTAATTCACAAGAAGTCATTAAGTCATTATAGACTTGCATTCACTAGAGGCATAGAAAATTTGTAGGCAATTTACTTGCTATTTCAACAAGCACGTTATCACGATGAGTAACTCCTCTACTCATGCCCAATCTTCTACAAATTTATACCCAAAGACATACACAATGTCTATTTAACATTTTACATTATGATGCAAATGTTCATAATTTATGCATCGGTAATATCGTAACACTTATTGTTGGATATTTGGTCGGCCGCCCAATCTCCCGATACGTTACATATTCACCGGTATTCCACTTTCCTTTTCAATGTCATTTAAGACGTGCCAATTTCCAAATTTTGGAACCATATAATTCTTAATGAAAGAATTATACTCATATCATATAATTTGTTATCTCAACAATTATTGATGATTTTGGTTATAAAATAACCTACCAACTAGAAAATTTTATATGAATTTCTCATAAAAATTTCCCACCATTTCATGACAATTCGTAAGTGCCAAAATGCAACTCAATTTCATGAAATACGATTTGTGTCAAACATGTACACCCATAATTTCTAAATAGAAATTAAAACCTTCAAATCAATATACCGATCACGGTACCATTATTATGGATCTGGCTTATCGGTATATTTTGATTACATTTCAAAATATGTAAATGCTCACACAAAAAGAATGTGATAATCAATCAGCCATAATGCCAAATTCATTCACGGCTGGAAAGCAAAATGTAATCTCAAAAAAAGAAACTCACTGTGAAGTTTTTACTCAACACATGAATCCTTTTTGCGAACCTATTCTTCACTTAAAATAGTAACCTCAATAATGGGACTCTGATGTCGGAGCGTCAAATCACACACTGATATGGGAGAAATCTCATTTCTTTCCCACGACATTTCATGATCATTCACAATATCATGAAACAATCATGGTGACGCTGTGCATTCCCGCACTATGAGGATTACTCAAAAATGATTGACATTTCGTCATTCAAGCACTTGTATCACCATACAATGTGATGAAACTTCTGTTGCTTTAAAGGATTGGTGTCTCACTTCTCTGGGTATCATCGAGTTCTTACAGATATACTCAAATCTGGAAAGAACTACATTCAAGCTACAATTGTACGTCTACCATAACTTTAACTGTCATTTCAAATTCAAATCTTTCACGCACACATTTTGTGCTACTGCATCCATAAGGAGAAATTATATCTCTTATACTAATTTGTAATTAAGATGACATCTCTTTGCAAGAGTTATGTCCTTTAGAAGGGATAGACAACAACACCTACCAGAGAAGAACGTAACGGTTTGTTTTATAACCGTCAAGTAGCAAAAGGTGTCTCTGTGCTTTAGAAGCAACACAACCCTTCACACAAGGAAACTGTGTCCATGCAATTTATAAGGAATTAAAAATTAAGCAGTGAGAAGATCAATTGATGCTGCCATAAATAACCTTACATGATCACTAACCTGAACAGATCGTGACATTCACATGGATCAATGACGTTACCTATTTCTTCTCTGAACAAGATTATTTAAACAAACATTTTACGTGTGTGAAGGCATAACACTAAATTAAGAATCTCATTTTATCATGCGAGTTTCCACTGAGTACATGCAATGGAAACAATGCCAACATATGCATATGCAGAGTATATTTAACATGGCATGTATGAACATGGAAAAAATGTGTCATGCATGTATCCAGGAAGTACAGAGATATAGAAACGGTATGAATCCATTTACTGTTTTGCCTTCTTTTCTTTCTCGGAAAATGAAAATGTGGTTTCTGCCATAAATGTCTCGTTCCTTTCCCCCACATTTCATGACATTTTCAAAATCATGAAACGACAAAATTGAAAACTACGCTGGATATCTCCCATACAGTAATCAAAATGCCATGAAAATTTAACATTAAAAATTCGAGAAATAAAACTTATCTGTTTTGTTGACAGATCACAACCATGCCGAAATCCTCCATAAAATGCAATCCATTCGGTACGCATGCCTTTAGTTTCAAAAGAAATCAGAATATGTTCCTCAAACATGACGACATGTTCCGCCCTCTATTGTCTCGAGAAAATAATTGTCGAAAACTGTTGGAAAATTGACACTAAAACAGGGTGAAGAAAAGAATGTTGTCTTTGGGTTCAAGGCTCTAATAATAGATTCTTTTCGACAATTATTCGACCATTTCCCAATTGAATTGGCGAGTACAAACAGGTCAATGAATATCGCCGTCAGGATACTTGAAGCCCCACAACAGTGTTGGATTCAAAGCTTGTACAACCTTGATCCAACCGGGGAACACACTGGTTTTGTTACTGATGATGCTTGTAAGAAAGAAAACCGAGAGAGTTAAGATGTTCTTCATCATATGAATGAAAACAATCATCACTACTTATAGGGGACTCATGCCTATTGGAGATGCCTCTTCATTTCCAAAAGACACATAAGGTGTCTAATGGGAATGGTTGTGTCTTTTGTGAACCATCACACCCATTAGAGGTGCCTCTTGATCTCCAACTAATATCCATTGTGTTTATTCAACACAGGACACTCCCCAGTCGTAGCGGCTAACCAAAAACGAAAACCATTTTATTTTCTATGTTATTGAAAATATCCAACAATTTTTCCATCAAACCTTGTATTTTGGTTTTCACCCCAAGGTCGTAATGGTTGCATTTCTAATTTTTTACCAAGGCGGGGCTATATATACTTGAACACATCCACTTGTGGGCTGAATCCTGTGCCCCGTCTCATGGGCCATTAAGTAGTGTTTATAAGGCGTATTAGGGTTTTCAATACCCTTAAAAAACAACACCAAGCAGTTCTATTACCAATTCCGGCGGCGCATAACTTACGATCCGCTTGCTTCTTCCATCTAATATCTTCTTATATTACCACCACCACCACTGTTATCTTCAGCACCACCATCACCTCTTAATGAATCGGGGTTATAAATGGAAAATGAGTTTTGTATCTCATATACAGGAAAGTGGAAAATGGTTGATTCAGATATTTATCGGTAGGAGCTGACTCGGAAATAGGGTTTTTCATACGGCTTCAGGAATTGGCTACAGATTTTTCTCTGATCTGATAAAATCTTAAAGATCAAAAAAGGCGACCGGAAGAGTGAGTATTAGAGAACTATTGGAGATCAGTTTCAAATTTAATTTAATTTAATTTTTAATTACTAATTTCTAATCAATTCATCTATTTTAATGCAGAGATTTGGCTTGAAGGGTTATGTTGATTTCCATAAGCTCTTAGAGTTAGTGCTAGCCGTGGACAGAAGACAACCCTACGTCTCTAAAATCGTTTACACCCTGCCTATTTAGTCTCTGGAAGTTTTGATTTACATGATTTGGTGGTTGGATAAATCTGAGGGTGATTTTTTACTTAATGGATTTTTTATCTTTATTTTGGAATTTCATTATGTTGTTGTAATACTAATACAGAAATCAAGCTAAGCTAGTCTTTTGGTCTGCACCAATTACTGCTAAATACAATTTTATCACTCTAAGACAGCTGATAGGATCAACATTTGCTGCTCTTTGCACACCTTTTGGTTCAACTATGCCATATGATGTAAACTATATAGATACTTAAAAACATGGAATGCAGTAGCTTCAAAATGCCTTGCACATTACTAAAAGAAAGCAAGTGGCATAATTGTATCAAATTTTAGTTGTAAAGGCTTAAAGACAGTGCTTGCAATGCTGATGGAAGAATGGATGAATTCTCCTACCGAATCTCTTGCGTCTACACCAATAGGAAAAGCTTCAGGACTTGAAGTATATGTTATTACCTGATTTTGCCTCATCTAGTCATCCTGCAATTTTGATAACAGTATTTCCCATTCATTTTTTCATCTTCTTTTTTTTTTCCATTTGTTTTGATCTGTAAAATTACCCATGCCGGTGTTGTACAGAAACCGTGACAAGTTCTACCACAAAAGTTGTATTAATGGTTTTGTGTTATATTGTTGGTTTTGCTGTTTGCCTTGCAGTTTTGCTGTATTGGCAGACCTCATCCTACGAACTTACTATCAGTGTTTGAAAATGCGTATAAAAAGAACCAGTGTTCGCCGAAGTGCAAAGCACGTGTTCTCCACTTGATTCTGTGCGTAGCCTGTAGTGAACCGATCCTAAATTAACAACTGTAATAAATTGTACTGCATCCATGTAAAGTTAGCCCGGATGTTGGATGGGTAGAAGATATAAGAAGAGCAACCAGCAGTATGCGATAGCATTTATCTGCAACACTAGAGATATGAATAGAGATTTATGTTATCAACTAGGCCATGTGAAAAATTGTTTCCACTATCCACTAATGTCAATTTCACCAAACCTAATCTTACTATTTTGGGTTCACTGCCATGAGTCTTGAAATTCTATGTAAAACAATTATGGTTTCTCCTCTCAAAAGTAGGTCATATTTTCATTAATATTTGTCTCTCAAAAGTATGATTTCTCCTCTCAAATAGATTCCTGTAAATTGAATGTTTATTGATAGGTTTGTTCTGTTGAAAACAGGTGATTGACAAGATAAAAAGAACGATCTTATTAAATGTTGATCCAAAGCAACTAATATGGTATGAAAAGAGTTGCAAGACCTACATTTTCATTTTTTGTGGTAACATAGCCTAGCATGTCCAGAATGTGATGTGATAAACGGAGGTCAGAGCTAGTTTGGATATCACGTCACTACTACTACGATACCCTATGTACTAAATGAGAAGCACATGTCTGCTAGTTTAATCATTTCCACTCCCACGCTTCCTTCATCTCCATAAGTCTATTATGTATGTGTACCGATTTCCCCAATAAATAAGTAAAAATTACGAAGTTTTGTCAATTCCAGTTTTGTCAATTCTAATCAGTTTTTTGTTTGTTTTCTTTTAATTTATGATCTAACCTTTGATTAACATGGTTGGTTGGTTGAAAAATCCATCTACTGCCTTCTTTGGATTCAAGAGTGAGTGAACCTCTTCAGAACCCAGGAACTCCAGATTGGTTAAATAAATGTGGATCAATAACTTCGCTACTATTTGATAACCCCTACGGTAGCCTTGTCAAATTTTGCATTCATTTGTGGACAACTACATTAATTCTTGGGAAATAGCTAAATTAAAGAATAAATTTCTCTTGTTTAATCACGCACCATGGTCATGTTGTCTCTCAACCTACTAATAATAGTGTTTCAGCTCTGGGTCTTGATCTTAATTTTTCGCTTTGACAACACTTCTGAGGTACAAAAATCTCCAATCAATACCTTAATTTTAGCCTAGTCTTACATTGTATACTGCTCTAGTATTTCTATGTTCAATCAACATGGAGATTTCATGGTTTTGAAGGTTCCTGAACAACTTAGTTCTTCTGTTATATCAGTAAAGAAAACTCAAGCTAAACGGTAGGTACTAGTACTTTGATCCTACTTGTCCAATTTAAAAAATTCCCAGCAATACTTTGTTTAATGTAGTTGAAATTTGTGTGTAAAAAAGTTGGAAGATACAGAAAAGTGTTGAAACCTGAATGGCCAAAAACATCTGAGCAGGCATCTAGGCTTGTCTTGATGACCTTGCACCAACACCAAAAGGCTGATAAAAGAGGAAACATACCCACCAAGTTCAATAATCAATTTCATGGAGTTAATTTCATCATACAAATGAACAATTTATAGAAAAAAAAAATCGGAGTGAAATATGAACTGTTTTTCCTTCAATTAGTAAATCTTAAGGCAATCAAATGCAACAAGAAACGGAAATTCAAATAAAATCTGGATTTCATTATTAATTTATCATAGAAGTTAAAAATAATGACAAATACATAATCATTTCTTCTTCCATTAGCTATAAAAATTTGTGTGTAAAAAAGTTGGAAGATACAGAAAAGTGCTGAAACCTTGAAGGCATGCATAGAAAGATGCAATACATTTACCAAAAACATTTGAGCAAGCATCTAGGCTAGTCTTGATGATCTTGCACCAACACCAAAAGGCTGTACATACGTTCCAACACACCCACCAAATTCAATAATTAATTTCATGAAGTTAAATTCATCATACAAATGAACAATTTATAGAAAAAAGATCCAAACTTTGGAATATAAACTGTTTTTCCCTCAACTAGTAAATCTTAAAGCAATCAAATGCAACAAGAAACGAAAATTAAAATAAAATCTGAATTTCATCATAAAAAGTCAAAATAATAACAGATATTCCTTCTTCCATATATCTCACTTGGTTTATCAAGTTCATAGTTTCAGACCTTCCTTTTCTTGTTCACCGTGTTGATAGATTTCTCTATCTTCTTTAAGAGAAGGAAACAAAAATCTGTCTGGAAATAAAGACATATTGAAAGAAATGCTTGTATCTATGAGAGGATAAGTCATTATGACAACAAAGATAATTGCCTGTTGATGTGAGGATTCCCATTCATAACCCTGATTTCTATGATAAAATCTTGAAGACAAGAGGAAGAGAATTTCAACAGAAGATGAATTTTGGATCGAAGATGACTAGAGTAGATAGATCTAAGTGACTGCAAGCTTTAAGGTAGAACTTAGAAGTGAAATACGCAGAGACCATAAGTTAAGGAGGTTTATATATGAATCGATACTAACCCTAGGACTTTAAAACTGGGCCAATATCTAAACGGTACACATCCGGCCCAACATTAGCTGCTAGGTTGGGGGTATGTTTCCATCTCACTAACACATTACAAGGCCGAGTATAGAGGATCCAACGTTTTTTTATTTTATTTTTGGAGAATTAAAAAAAATACCGACTGCAGATAAAAGAGTTCAAGGCTATATCTGTGGTACTTGGTTGTTCATAATTTCTAAATCTTAGGTTTAGATGAATATCACATCATGACCGATATTTTGGACTGAATTTTCTAGTCCACCTCAAGTTTGATGGAGAATTTAGGATTTGGTCCACCTCTATAAATTATACCGCCTACTTCCGAAGATGTTTGAGACTGGTCATTGATCACGCAATCCAAGTTCCTTTTACATTTGTAGGGATTTGATTATCTAATTAATCTAGAATATTAACATAATTTAAAACATTAAAATAAAAATATTGGTGATATGCAAATGTAAAAGGCGGATAATATTGCATGATAATGTTGAAAATAAAAACATGTCGGTGTTGTTTCTGATATGATAAATGTTATAGAAATACAAATATATTTCTTGCTCGAAATTTCTTTTTGTAGTGACAAAATCGGTCGAATCATTTGTTATGTTTTGCCAATTTTTTTGCAGTTGTAGATATTGGTAGAAGATACCAACCAAGTATACTTGAGTCCAAGAACACTAGTTTTTTTCTGTTAATTCTTAGTATCTTTGAAATTTATGATGGATTAGTACTTTTGTAATATTTGGAATTACGGGGATGTTGTGAGAAATTCGGAAGAAGTTAGCATTATGGAAAAGAAAAACCATTCTAGTCAACTGTAAAAAGTTGGTCAGATCAATATCTTAAGGCTACCTCCATGTAAAGCTTGAGTGCTTAAGAAAAAAAAAAAAAAAAAAAAAAAAAAAAAAACTTCCAAACATGTCTTATTTTGCAATCTGTTATATATGCAATTATTTCCCTATAAGACCTTAAACACGTACACTCTTATCCAGTATCAAGAAAATCTCCCTGTGAAATCTACATCAATTTGACATGTTCACGTCATCATGAGCTCCCTCTACATATTACACCTAAAAAATAAAATCAACCAAATTGCGTATGCACACAACATTTACCGGATAAAAGCACAACAAGTAACCTAGGAGTCGAGCATAAAATTTCAGCAAGATGGATGTACCTAGGAGGCACTTAACCGAGTAAACATCTTGACACCTCAAAAACATCTTGCCCTAGAAGGTTCTGGACATGTATCAATCACACAGATCGTAGCTGCTTATCAATAAATGTAGGTCACCGAACAGGATCAGTCAAAGAATACGTTAGAACCGTTAGATCACATAATACATTGAACCCTAAAACAAAGGATCGGATCTCTATTTTTTAAACCTTATATAAGTAGCATAAGATTTTTACGTAATGGATCTCAACTGTGCCTCCCTCTTGTATCTGCTAAGACCCAAAATCCCAACCAGTTTTTTGGTTAAATAGATTTAAATTTTTGGGTCTAAAAGACAAGCAAACTATGCCAACCTTTCAAATAGCCATTGGTTTTAATAGCCATCATATTTCAAACATAATTGTTTTTTATATCCACTTACTAAAATATCCTTTTAATTATCATATTTTACCATCTCTTCTTCCTTTTTGATTGATTTTTTCTTTAAACCATAGGCAAGAAGCATATATTGAAACATGACTAAGTGATGAGTCTCGGATAAGATTTCTTATACCTTGGTTCAATTATTGAGTTTCGATCTAAATTGAACAACTTTGGATTTGACAACAACATATTTTGGTTCTTTTGAGATGCCAATGGAGATGTGATAGAGATTTCATGGATATACATCGGGATTTGGGTGAAATCAATACATGGAAGATTGAAATATGGCTGCTAATATAGATGCACCATTATATGGAGAATTGGGTTTATGTTAATCAAATATGATTTTTCGTCCCAACCACAAAATAAAAGAATAGATCTATCAACTGCAAAAATACATTTAACAGAAATCGTTATGACGCTCGAGTAATTAAACTTGGTTGGGGTCATTCTCTACTTTGGCAACCAAAGTTGTTCAACTTCTTGTTTATTTTTGGATTTAGATTCTGCAGTTGTGAAATTATTGTGAAATTTGGATTTTTAATTTGCTATGTAAATTGCAGAGATATGTAGAATTGTAAGTACAAAAGAGTGCACAACATTATACAATGGGAAATGTGTTGTAGAAATTATTAGGTCATTTCAAACATTCAGGACCAAATGGGCAACATGTTTGCATGGTTTTTGAGATTTCAGGTGATAATCTACTACTAACATTTATTAAGTACTCAAGTCATCGTGGGAGGCCGATTCACTGTTATTAAGTACATCTTTACTTATAAGTTCAAATTAGATGGTTTAATTGCTAAGAACTCACATTTCTGTTGCTGCTCATTTTTGTCAATAGTTAAGTATAAACTTGATACGTGTGGTGTGATTATGCTTATAACTATTGTTGGTAACAAAGAAAAATGAATAACATCCATTAGTGAACAAAGTTTACCATTCCTTTTTTTGTGATGTGCAAATCTTTTTAGTCCATGAAATGTTTGTAAGGTGATTACTACTAGGTTTAGCAGATTTTATCCAGTATATTCCTGACAGAAAGATAATTTTTTTCCCAGATACACCCGAGTGCATAATGCACATTCTTTTTTGTTTGATGTTCTGATGGTGAATTGTGATGATAGTAGTGGTGGATTTATTTTATGAGATCATGAGTGCATAATGTATATTTTTTTTGTTGTTCCCATTATTTTCTTCTTGAATGCTTACTTTTGGTTGATGTGTTGAAGGTGAATGTAATGGTAATGGTGGCGGATTGATTGCTCGAGATCATGAACTAAACGATTTTCGTTGTGTATATTATATTACAAAGTTATAGATTTATCCCCTAATTAAACAAGAAAACAAGTGAAATAGGTTTTGCCTAGGTGTTTGTATATTTTTCCTTCGTATAGGAAAAATGTTTTGATAAAAAATAAATTTTGTTTCCTGGGTGCATAACGCGAAGATAAATTTTGGCTAAGTGTTTTATTTTATAGAAAATAAATTTTGGCGGTCATAATGTATACTCGGACATTAAAATAATTTTTTTTTTTTCTTTCATATGAACAATGGATCTTGTTTTGTAGAGATTTTCGAGAAAAATATAAATTTTATTAAAATCCGGATATTTGGGAAGTTAAGACCTTTCTCGCGAAATTTTAAATTGGAGTGAGAAATAGATAAAAGAGAGAAAAGGATATAATAAAGAATAAAGTTTAAAGTTAAGGGTACATATGACTAATTTTTCTTATGTCTTTTTCACCCATACCTATATTTTACAAGTCCATTGCTCCCACACTTTATGGGCTGTGGTCATATGACAAGATCTATCAACTGGAAAAAAACAATGATCACCAACAAAAGCCATCCAAGCATTATGATTTCTTCATTATAATTTACAAGTCCCAGTTTCCGGTGTTTTCACATATCTGGTTTATTAGGATCTTCATCTCCATTTTTACTCCCACACGGTTTCTTCATCTCCATAAATAAAATTATGAAAAGTTGATTCCAGTTTTTTTGTTTGTTTTCCTTTCATTTTTGATCTAATCAGATGTATTCTCTTTGGTTGAATTTCTTGAGATAACCTAATCCATCTTTAACTAGTCCCAATTTGTTTGTTGTGAGAGTCGGTGGATGACCAGGAATTAATGTGCAAATTGCATCAGGAGTCTAGTCTTGTTTTAGTGTATATGTCTCTAGTCTAGTTATTATAAACACAGCCTCCTACTGCAACCTAACTGCAAATGCACATTATCACGGACAATATGAAATTTCCAAATAATTCATTGATTAAATAATATGAAATACATAACCACAGCAGGTGTCCGTCAAATACAATAGATGCGCGTGCAAACGATTCTAGGCTACCAGCAATTAGATGCGCGTGCAAACGACTGACCGTGCACAAGTAGTATGGTTTGGTTCTCCCATTTGGGAAATTTGGCTCCCCTGTTACTTGTCACCCCCGCACAGGCGGAAATTTTAAGCAAGATGGATGTGCGTGCCTAGTTTTTAAGGTTTTTGGCTGCTTTATATTGCCTAGGACTCCATGAGGCACTTAACTGAATTCAACCTTTAAGGTTCTCACCAATCACATATCATAGCCACCTAGCAACACATACGGTCAGTTGAAGAATAAGCTACAACCGTTGGATCGTATAACATAAATGAACCCTAAACTAGAATCTCCATCCGTTATAAGTAGAAACGTTTTCCCGGAACACATCCAAACTATGCCCCTCCTTCTTCTATTGCTAAGAACCAAAGAAAGCGAACCCTAACCGTTATATATATTGTTGGCCGAAGCCTAAGAATAAGGAAATATTAATCTCAACATAGTCTTGTTCCCGCTGTTAGATGCGCATGTACAATTCACCACAATGCAAATGACTACCCGATCGTATGGTTTGCTTCCTCAATTTGTGAATTTTGGCTCCTCTGCCACTTTTCAATAAACTCATCGGGGATGTCGGTTTGACACCCCGGTACATGTGGAAAATTACAGCAAGATAGATGAGCCTCGTTTTTATGGATTGTGGCAACTTTAAGTACCTAGCACTTAAATGAGTAAACATCATGATACCTTAAAGAAAAAAATCCATCCCAGTAAGGTTCTCCACGAGCATGATACCTTAAAGAAAACAACAAAGATCACTATGATTTCTCCTCTCAAAATGATAATTTATTTTGGTTAGATACTAGAATCCTCTATTTTCAGTTTTCTTCTCAGAGTCTTATCACCATCATTACCGTCCATATCAGGTCTCGGGAGAACAAGAACCGATCTGCAAGTTTAATCATTTCTACTCCCACAATTTCTTCATCTCCATAAGTTTATTATGTAGTGTACCAATTTCCCCGATAAATAAACAAAAATCATGACAAGTTCTGTCGATTCCAGTTTTTTTTTTGTTGTTGCTTGTTCTCTTTTAATTTATGATATAATCTGTATGCATGTATTCTCTTGTTAAGACTCAAATATTTGTGATTACCTAACCCATCTTAGCTATTCTCAATTTGGCATCAGGAAGTCTTGTTTCAGTTTGTGTACGTCTTTACTCTTAGGTCTTGCCCTTGAGCAAATGAAGTCTGATGAGCATATAACAGCCGTTCCAAAGCAACTCTTAGGTCTTGCCCCCAGATTTCTAGATATAGTTGAATTATTTGGAAATTTCTGTTGGTAGGATTGTCAAGGACTAGATTAGGAATCAGATCCAAAGTGTACTATTTCCTGGAGATGACACCGATGATACATCAAAAAGTGAGGACTGCAGATATATGTTAACACCAGATAAGAAAAGACAATTGGAATCTGCCACGGTACAGATTCTTGGAAATTGATCGCTGAAAATGGTCCAGATATGGCGATATTGCACACCATCACAGTTGCTTTGAACGTAGAGATATCCCTATAAAAGGCAAAACTGGTTGCTTAGTGGTGAGAATAAAAAACGCCGGTTTGTTCCAAGAAGAAATTCCTGCCGTAATAGTCTTTCCTCTTCCTCGACCCGAAACCTCATTTCTGTTAAGCTATTGACTGTTTGGATTCTTCGACTGCTTCAGTCAACTGTTAAAAGTTGGTCAAGATCATTATCTTTAACGTTCTCCATTATCAACTGCATATAACAGCCGCTCATAAGTAGGTGAGGAATTCCGTTAAGCCGTAGATATGTAACAGCCGTTAGGTCAGGTGATAAATACACGGTTGCAAGTGAACCCTAAATTTGACGGCAGATTCTCTAACTCTAACTCTTATAAGTAGTGGTATAGTACATTTTTCTATAGATGAACCCAAAACTGCGCCTCCCATCGTCACACGAAAGCAGGAGAGAAACCCTGAAAAAAAAAAACAGATCTCTGCAACTACAGAATAATGGCTGAAGCGAGTGGTGGTGGTAGCTTAATAGCATCAAGCCATTATTAGCATTATGATTTTTCCTCTCAAAATCTTAATCTAAAGGATGGTCATCTTCATGTAATTCCTGAAGTTTTTGTTGTATTCTTTTTTTAGTTTTTTGTTTAATGTTTCTTATGCATACGTCTCCATGTTTCGGTTAACCGTACTGCAAGAAAAACTGAATCTGCTGGTTTAATCATTTGTATTCGGTTCCATTCTATTTCTTCATCATTGATTGACACAATAAATAAATTAAATTAAATTCTGTTATTGCCATTTTTTCTTCTTTTATCCATGAAACTGTAATCTCATAAAGGATCTTTCAAATCATTGAGTTTTGTTGAGTAAACACTCAATGATTCGCATTTGATGAAATTTTTAGAGTTACGAAATTGGTATTGCTTTCCTCGTTTCTTGTCAAATGACTTCTGAGCTCAAATGAGTCCCTAAGACGGTATGGTCGGTATGGCAAGAATAGCCGAATAGAGGTAACTGGAAAGGCAACACTAAATGATAGATATTGATGTTGCTCAACCCACAACAATCATATCGAGTTATTTTAGAGGATTTCTTGTGCAGTTGGAATCCAAATAGGAGGTTCTGTCGATTACAGCTGCTCAATTCGGACACACGGATGGCTAATTGGGAATTAGGTGGTACTAATTTTGCGGTAAGAATACGAAAACAAACCAACCATGGATGATGGTAAAATTTCACAAAATAAACCTAGCAACTTGAAGTCTTTAATATCTGCTGCTATATGGAAAGCAGGATTTCCAATAAATATAGATGGCATCCACATTCCTTGTGACCTGCTCACTAACTCTATGGAACATCTCTTGAATATCCAATAAATGTAGATTCATTCAACGCAGTACAACGAATTTTCGTTCTAAACATTGATCAGCTGGTCACCAACTTCCTTAGAGATCATCTTTCCGCTGAAGCAGTTCGATACCGACCATGGAGAGGATCAGCAGCACATATTATGTTCTTGGCATCCCACGTTTGTTGAGCAAGTTCAGGTACTGTACTGCTGCGACCCTAGAGAGGTAAGAGGTGCAGAACAACCATGAAGAAGTAAACAAGAGGGAAGGAAATCAGGTTGACAGCTAGCTTGCGAAGATCAGAGTTAAGTTGACCCGACCCAACTCATGGTAGCCGAAATGAGATGGTTCAAGTCTCCAACTGATCATATCCAAACCAACCAAAAAAACAGCTAACACATCAGTTCTCAGAAAGTAAAATGATTATTGCAAAAATCAGGCGTTTAAGCAGTTCATTTCTCCACAGATAAAATTCAAGTCCTAATCCTAGGGTTGGGTACATGCGAATTTACGGTTAGGATGAACATTGCAATCAAAAGGTGGCTTCAGTGCAATCAGAACGAAAAGGTCTCCAATCAACATAACTGAAACCATTACAGCAATGAAATGTATAAGAAAAAAGTGTTCAGAGGTTGAGAAATTCATGTCTCATTGTCTCCACGGAAATAAAACGAACATAATGCTGAGTGCACTACAATTCACAGTTACAGGGTTTTAAACGGTTTGTGCAAAAACATGATATTGCTTTCTATTAATTCTCAAGTCTGGCTTAGCAATGTATTATGAATTCTATATATGTTAAAACCTTTATCATCAATGGATGGGATGAGTGGGTTGGCAGTGTTGAAATTCACTGAAGTGAACAAGAAACTGCATAAGAGTTTTACCTAACGGATTCCAACTGTGCTTCCCTCTTCTATCTGCTGAGAGCCTAAATTATAGATCTAGCAGCTGCAGCAAAACCATGGCAGAAACAATCGGGCGGCAGCATCACCACCAACAACCAAGCATTATGATATCTCCTCTCAGAATGATAATTTACATAACGTTGGTGTCCTTCTCAGCTGAAGTTTCAGGTGTTTCTCACCGACATATTTGAGCTTAGAAGATTTATGCTCAAGAAGTGATCTGCTAGTTTCTTCATTTTTACCCCCACGGTTTCTTCATCTCCATAAGTTTATTATGTATGACCAAGTTCCCAGTAAATAAATAAAATTATGAAAAGTTCTGTCTGATTCTAGTTTTTTTTGTTTGTTTGTTTTCCTTTCATTTTTGATCTACTCCGGATGTATTCTCTTTGGTTTTCAAATTTTTGATATCATCATAACTAGTCTCAATTTGTTTGTTGTGAGAGTCGGTGGATGACCATGAATGTGCATCAGGAGTGTTGTTTCAGTCCAGTCATTATAAACACAGCTTCCTACTTCAACCGAAATGGAAATGCGCCACAAATCCAGCCTCCTACTATAAACACAGCCTCCTACTTCAACTGTCTCTTAAGCCACAAATCCAGTTCAACAATGAATTATTTGAAAATTTCATATTGTCGGATAAGATCTATCAAACCAACTATAAGCATGGCATCAGAACCAAAAGGCCTTGTTTCATGCGTAATTTATTTATGAAGTCAGTCAGCCTATTTTTTTGAATCGAGATACAAGTACAACAAAATTTGCACAATAGAAGCGATTACATAAAAGTAACAATCTATTAAAATTGACCTTCCTGGCTTCCTTGATGATATCGTCCTCGATAAATAACATTGCTGGGTTATCCAAAAAGACAATTTATTGCGACATTGTTGAATGAAAATTAGACTTGATTAGGTGTAACTTGAAAAATTCTCTTTGAGGCAACTGTAACTTGAATTGTCAATAAAATCATGTGTGCAATTTTTGCAGTAGCAACTTTCCATATCTTTCATGAAATTCAACAATTCAATTTCCCATTCAATTTCTTGTGGCAAATAATTTTTAGAACTTTCATTTCGACATACAAGTCATGTCGGTCCATCAATATGAGAACCCATGTCATATTTTAAATAATTTTTAGGCTTGTTACATGACGCCTTTAAAGTGCTATCATCAAGAAAATGTAAATAAAATATAAAAAAATTTAACTAGTTAGTTAAGTTTTTAATTTCGTACCGTAGAAAGTTGGATACTAATTGGGCCAAAGTTTTATTGGGCTAAAATAGTTAAAATTTGGGCAAATGGATAAGAAATTTTGGAATTTTGTAGAAATGATTTTTGGACCAAAATAGTTTAAACTTAGGCTAACGGATAAAAAACTCTACAATTTTGTAGAGATTACAATAAACAATAATAGTTTTATTTTCTTTTAATGGATAAAATACATAAAAATTAGTATCCACGGAAAGAAAAAACAAAAAAAAAAAAAAAAAAAAAAAAAAGGGGGCCCCTGTTATCCGGGGGCCCTAGGCGAGTGCCTATGTGGCCTTACTACTAGGTACGGCCCTGTAGATAGCACGTTATGTTTCTCTACTTCTCATCATAAGTTTCTGGTGCTTCTATGGCTAGAATACTGACATATTTGAGCGCAGAAGATTTTAGATCAACAGTTCTGGAAAGCACAAGAAGTGATCCGCCCACGGTTTCTTCATCTCAAGTTTATTATGTATTATGACCAATTCACCCAGTAAATAAATAAACATTATGAGTTGTTTTTTTATCTAATCCGGATGTATTCTCTTTGGTTGAATTTCTTGAGATTACCTAATCCATCTTAACTAGTCTCAATTTGTTTGTAGTAAGAGTGGGTGGATGACTATGAATGTGCATCAGGAGTGTTGTTTCAGTTTGTGTGTCTAGTCTAATCGTTAAAAACACAGCCTCCTACTGCAACCTAAATGGAAATGCGCATCACTGTCTCTTAAGCCACAAATCTACTTCAACAATGAATTATTTGGATAATTTCATATTGTCCGATAAGATATATCAAACCAACAATAAGCATGGCATCAGAACCAAATTTAACCAACACGGCTTCAATTTTCCCCTACACATACAAGATAGTTGTGGTCGATTGTGCTTGCAACCCGACCTTTGAGTAACATGGTCGATTGTAATATTATGGCTCCCCTCTAACTCATCTGAATCATCGACTGACGCTGTAAACTTGGACCCAGGACTAAGAATTGAGAATGTTGTCAGTAGCTAACGTATGAACATGCGGTACCCAGAAAAGCCATGTCAATGCACTAGCCAATGCTTGAAATTATTTGAGCTCCATCAAAGCCTCTGAGATTGACCTTCATACCCAAATGATGTGTTCCCGTCCGAGGATTGAAGCAAAGAATGGGCAACACTATTACGTTATTATTACTTTTTACTGTTTAGACGGTTTGACTACTTCAGTCAACTGTCAAAAACTTCGTTCTGTGGTATTTCGATCAAGTGACAAAGTTCAATCACATGGTTATAAGTTACCGTATATGCTAACCCTAAATTTGAAGGCAGATCCTCTAACCCTATAAGTAGTCGTATAGTATAGTTTTCTATAGATGAACCTGAAACAGCGCCTCCATCGTTTCTGTGGAGAAGGAGAGGAATCCTCAAAAGAAAAAGAAAAAAAGAACAGATCTGCAACTACAAAATCATGCCAGAAGAAAGTAGTGATAATTTATTGGCATCTACAACAAGCAGATGGTATTAGCATAATGATATCTCCTCTCACAATCTTACTTTTAAGTCGTTTCTCTCATTTTCTTCTCTCGTCAACCTGTATTTTTCTCATAATCTCCCGCTGAAGATTCTCATGTATTCATTTTTCAACTTTCATCTCATTCATTTCCATAATTTGTCGGCTAATTGAAGATTCAGTTTCACCTCATTAGAAGAAAAACTGAATCTCTTAGTTTAATCATTTGTATTCCATTTGTTTCTTTATCTCCATAGTTTACTTTTATGTGTGCCGATCAATTAACCCAATAAGTAAATAGAATTGTCAAAGTGGTGGAGAAAATCTGTCACTGCCAGTTTTTTTTTTTTTTAATTGATGAATTTGTAATCTGAATGTAGTAAAAGCACACCTAGATCCAATGTCTATATTTCACATATTGAAAAAGGGTTTCCTTGATTTCATAGGCTTATCTCCTTTGGAGAATGGAGATGCAGATAATGAATACCGTTTTTACAATTTCTTGAATTGCGATATTTGTTTGAATTGCATTCCAGTAGCTAAACCAGCCCATCATCATTTTTGGTGATCTTAGAATCGAAAATTAAGGCTGATGAGTAATTAAGTTTAACCTAGTGTCCATTTTGCTTTTTTGCTACACAGAGAGTTAGTGCTACAAAGAAATTTGTTGCTGCTATCTTGCTTGTTCACTCTCTTCCACATATTTGTAGCATGTTTGTTTTAGGTCACATCACATAGCCTAGCTAAAATTATTGCGGTGAAGTTACCTTATTGCCGAGTTTGATGGGAAAATAGATGTTTATATGATTCAATAAATCACCACCGGCAATGGGTGACCTATCCCTAGGCATACATACATGTTTCTTAGAAATGGCCGACTTGAGTTACAAATTGACTTTTATGTACCAATACACGAATAAAGTATATCTATTGTTGACCAGAGACTAAGAATAAGAAAACGTTAGTCATCTCAATATAGTCTTGTTCCTATTGTCAATGAAATGTCCTCAAATCTGATACAGATGCGCATGTGCAATTCACTACAATGCAAACGACTGTCCGGTGATTGATACAATCATATGATTTGCTACTTGTATTTGGGAATTTTGGCTCCCCTACCGCGCTTGTCCATAAACTTATTGGAGACGTCGATTGGTACATGTGGAAAATTTCATCACGATGTTAGAGCCTCGTTCGATATGGATTTTGGTAACTTTAAGTACCTAGTACTTAAAATGAGTAAACATGGTGACACCTTGAAAACAAAAACCCAACCCAGTAAGGTTCTCCGCGTGCATCAATCACACAACACAAATTTAGGTCACCAAATAGGGTCAGTCAAAGAATAAGCAGCAGCTGTTGGATCATTTAAAAGACTTGATATGGATGGTGATAAGTGAAACCCTAAACCAAACGGGTTCATCTCCATCCCTTATAAGTAGCAAAAGTTTTTCCCTAATGGATCCAAACTGCGCATCCTTCTTCCATCTGCTAAACAATACCAACCCTAAAAGAAAACACCAATAAAACATAGCTAGTATGTGAAATTGGTGAGCAATTTGTAGAACGCATTATTCGTTCAGCGAGTAAGAAGTTTCTGAAAACACTAGCAAGTAGCAACTAACAAGTCTTGCCTGAACAATCTCTGAAAAAGATCTGCGCAAATGCAAACTTTAGTATTAAACACCCAGGTCTTTTGAGAAAAGAGGAGAAAAAAATGTGACACACTTTTGAGAGGAGAAATCATAATAATTTTGTGAAGAATTTCAAGAGAAACCTAATCATACTCTAGCTTCTCTTAAGAATTTCAACTCTTGCTAAATTCACTAGCACAGAAGTCATTATAGATAGTACTCTAAAAATAAATTGTATGATCTCATTTAAAATCAGACTAAATCAAGAAAATTTTACATTTCAATTTATTCCCCAGAGTCAAATCTGAATTGACACTATAAAAGTATAACTAGTATCAAGTCTTGTTAAGTCTATTAAAAGGAAGACCAAAACACCCATAACTGTACGATTACAAGTCGTGTTCTTAAAATTTTACCACCACTTGTGTAGTAGGTAGCTGTTAGGAAGCACTGGCGAAAGACTCCGACCCTATGGTAGCTATTTTATTTGACTAATCATACTTTCAACATAAATCAGTTCTCCATACATTGCAGAAAGTAGCAACACAACGCATATAGTCACCCATTTGGATTTTAGATCTAGGTTTCTTACTCAGACTTTTATCTCACTGATTGTACTTTCAACATAAACCAGTTCTTCATTTTCACAATTTTCTTTGAAACTTGTGGAAAGCTGCTGCTTCAATGAAGCTGGAAAACCCTACAAAAATTTAGAGGTAAAGAATCTCAGTATCATAGAAATAAATACGCTAGTAATTATTATCAATAAACTTTAAGGATTGACCAAAGATGATTTGCTTACCTAGCAGCAGCTAGTTTGTAATACACAGCACCATCTGAGATCTGAGAGGTAGCCTCCAATTTCATTTAGAAGAGTTGAAATCAATTATCTAAATATATATCTAACCTAAACTGGTTATGGAATAATCAATATTACCCTGTAATCTTCTTAGCAAGAGCTAAGAAGGGCTTGTGGAGACCAGGACAGGAATGATGTAGCTAAATGGCGGAATTCATTTATGCAGAGGAAATATATACGTGAGAGGAGATATCATTGTGCTGGTACATATCTTCTTTTTGTTGATCATGGATATCAGAAGCCATTGATCTGTGATTGTGGTGATGGTGGTGGTTCTGAGGCGGTTTTGAAAAGGAAAACCAAGGAAGAGAGATGGAGAGAAAGAAAAGAAAGCCCTAATACAAATGTTGTTTAAATACTACTCCAGGGTAAATAATACACAGAGAAGTGAACTGGGAGTAGTTCTTATTACGTTGCTGCCACTGGTATTTACAAATTGGCTTGGTGGTCGCACTTGCAGTTAGATAGTCTCTATGGCCACAGCTGCCACGGTGCGAGCTTGAGACTGTCTGAAATGCTTAAAAACATTGACGCGACCACTAGAATTCCTTAGGTTGGTTGGTATATTGGAGAATCAACTATGACTATGTTCAGCGTTATCAGTATTGGAGCACTACTGATGCACCAGGACGATTCAACTTTGGTACGAAATTATGACAGGACTTGTTCATTGCTCATATCCCAGGAGTGTATACATTGGCCGGCTGCGGACTTGAAATATTGCCAAGATGCTTGAAGACGGATTACTAACTCCGCTTTATATGAGAGCTTGACAAAGAAATTGGTGCTAGATAGAGACTGGAGCCTGCGAAACCTGAAATGCTTTACCAAGGTCTTTCTTTTTACTCGGCCGTTAGAGGTTTGCAATACAAATATATTTTTGTTTATACACTTGTGAGGAAATATTGTTCACAGTGAAAAATAGTCAACAACACAGCACGCCATGTAAGAATAGACCTGACAGAGTAATGTTCAATAGATGCAGTGTGAACCATATACAAAAAGATGGCTGTCTTACAGAATTACAATATCGACTGATGACAGCTTAATGCTTGGGTGGCCAGCAAGACGGTTTAGTAAAAACACATTTCCTAATCATTGAACTTGTTCATGGCAGCTTGCTTGTTTTTGGCAAATTGCTTCTTTGAAACGATCAACCAACACGTTCGTAGGACACCTGCGGAATTGAAAACATGAGTAGACTTGACCTCTTGCCTTCTTCGAGGTCCTTTACAGATTGGATTGGATCTTCCACTTGTGCGCTACTTGGCTCCTGTTGATCACCTGTCATATATCCTAGAACATATGAAAACAGTAATGATGTTAGAACATAAAAGACATCAAATCCCAAAATTACAACCAGAAAAATGATTAGACCTTTTACCAACAGTAGAGGAAACATAAATCTTTGTTCATTTAGCATGAGTTCGCTACGCACAGAATCCAGCAATTTAATGGCAAACTAAGTGAAACAATCAGAGATGCACTATAGGTGTAAGTTCACCTAAAGGTATTAAGTGCCTTGTCATTGTATAACCTAGCAATAGATGATTTAGGCACATTACTCTAACAGCAGAAGTCTTGTATAGTTATGAAGCAGGAAAAAATGAAAAGTTGGTATAAATCATGAGAAGTTTCTGTTTCGTTGTTATCTTATAATTCAATTATATCTAGCAGGACGTCTTACAACATCCCTCTTCTCTATGTTTCAGATTACCAAAAACTTCTTAGAGTACATGGAGAATATTACATACTCAGACCAGTTAAATAAGTCGAACACTACGTCAATACTCATTGGGAAAAAATTCTCACTAACAATTTGTTACTGAGGGTCAAATCAGAAACAACTGAAATATAGACATAAAAACCAATAAAAATGGAATCAAATAACCATATCATTGCCCAAACTTCCAGTTTTATGTTAATACCTGCAAATATTTTAGTAAACTTGAAATGAAATTGCAGATGACTGGATGAGGCAAAATCACGTAATAACATATACTTCAAGTCCTCAAGCTGGTTTTTATTGGTGTAGATGCTAGAGGTTCCGTAGGAGAATTCATCTATTATTCCATCAGCATTGCAAGCACTGTCTTTAAGCCTTCCCAACTAAAATTTGATCCAATTATGTCACTTGCTTTCTTTTAGCATCGCAATTTTAGGAAGAGTAATGTGTAAGGCATATTTTGAAGCTACTGCATTCCATGTTTTTAGGCATCTCTGCACCAAATAAAAGTCATGATACAATATACGTTCACGGAACAATTTCAAGAGGATAAAAATAGTTTTCGGCACATGATATCATTGAACAAAATTAGAGTGCAAAGAGCAGCAATTAAAGCAAACAGTATCCAGTTGCATCCAAAATACTACACAGCTCGGATGCAACATTGTTTGTTTGATCTCTTCTGAATGCATCAATTTGAATTGATTTCTAGCTGAAAGTTCTCAATCATCTATCAACATAAAACACCACATTGTAAACACAAAAATTTCAACTTTTAAGTATCCCTTAATGTAACAATTAAAGACTTTAGTCAGACACATTCCTTCGCACTTGAAAGTCGTTATTAATACTCAGCTAATCTCACACTGAGGACAACCTAAAGGACATGTTTTCATGTTTCTTTTTAAATCTAGATGTCTGAAAAAACAAATACTTGATAGTGCCTTAACTTAATCGCATTGATCCTATCAGCTGTCTTAAGAGTGACTAAATTATATTTAGCAGCAATTGGTCGCTTAGCTCGATTTCTGTAGTCGTACTAAAACAACAAATCCAGAAAACCAACAAAAAAAATAAAAATAGTTACATGCTTTGTTGACAGAGCCGGGCCTGAGGGGTGCAGGAGGTGCGACGCACCAGGCCCATCTCAGGCCAAGGCCTTTTTTGATGCAAAAAAAACTGAGCCCAAGTTCCCTATTAGCCAACTAAGCCAAGCACCACGTCTAATTCTATTCTTAACTTACCTGCTTCTTCCACGACTTCTATCATCTGTTAGGGGAAGAGAGTTCTTAAGATTCCCAATTTCTCTCGAACAGAACCAAACCACCTAGTTTTCTCTTGTCTTCTATTTGGGATAATAGATCGATTCATAAGGCCAATCAGCCACTCTTATTTAGTGAAGTAAGCTAACTATTAAGAACCTAGTCCTCCTTCCTCTTCAAAAATTCAATTCAAGGTAATCGAATTTATTTTTTATTTTTATTTTTTTTATGAAAATGTAAACCAGTAATGGAATTTTAGTTTTATTTGGTGCTGAATGTTCTTTTTGATTTAATTCGAAAGATTTAAGGGTTTAGTAATTAGTGATGATTTCATTTTGTTGTCTAATTTATGTCAATTTCACCTTGTCAGTTGTCACCTTGATTAGGTTTGAATTTTGATCTGGTTGTCTAGTTTGTTAGTTGGTAAATCTTTTGTTCATTTGTTGATTATTATTGGTTTGGTGTATTGGAACAAACCAATAATAATAGATGATTTTGCAGCAGTGAACTCAAGACGGCTAAATTTCCGTTGATGATCTTCTGAATGGCGAATATGCACGTCATATTCGAATTTGATGTTAATTTTCTAAATTCTTTCGTTTGTATTTTTGGTTTGCTAACAATTTTAGTCTTTATATATCTTTCAGGTACATAGACTTTGGTTAACTAAGTCACAGACGGGAGAAGTTGAAGTCATTTACAAAGATACGGACGGTAATATTAGAAAAACTAGTCGATAATCTTTTTTTGGACCCTTTTTTTATGTGTTCAACTAGACAATATGTATAAAAGCAATGCTTATAACCGTAAAGAACTTGCTATGCTTATCATAGCTATATATGTATATGAATCATCTTAGTTTCGTATTCTCATTGCTATTTGAAATTTCTGGGGAGAAAAAAAATTTTGAACGTAAAAAGGCCCTGCGATTAAGTTCGCACCAGGCCCTAAAACGCACAGGATCGGCTCTGTTTGTTGAGCCTAAAAAACCAGCCAGCCAATCATTAAAAACAAACCTAAACAAACAAGAGATTCTTCTAATACAAGGGGACGGGCTGGTTGTAGATGATTTGATACACGAAAAAAGTTGCAATGCCAAATCTTAGAGATGAATTAATAAAAAAATTAGTCATTAAAAAATAAATTAAATTCGAAACTGATCTCTCGGTAGTTCTCTGATACTCACTCTTCCGGTGGTCTTTTTTGACTTCAAGATTCTATCAAGCCAAATAAGAATGACAACCATTTCACGAAACCTCATGGAAACCCCATTTCCGAGTCCATCCATACCAATTAATATCCAGATCAACCATTTTTCCTCCATCCTTCCATTCCATGGTATATGAGACACAAAACTCATATTCCATTCATAACTCCCCATTCATTAAGAAGTGATGGTGGTGCTACCGAAGATAATAGTGGTTGTGGTGGTGATAATCGATGAAGAAGATGGACGAAGGTAGGAATATCGTAAGCTATGCGCCGCCGCCGTAACTGGTGCTAGTTTCTATAAGTTAGGGTACTCACTCATACTGAAAACCCTACGCCTTATAAACACTATTAAATGGCCCGTGAGACGAGGCACGGTTCAGCCCACATGTGGTGTGGATGTACCTCATGAATTCGACCAGCGAATTTTACCACTTAGCAAATGTAACTTTTTTTTTTACTGTACCAAAAAAAAAAGTAAACTTTTTCAGATACAGTAGTGCATCACCAGTTTTATGCCAAGATGTTTGAGACCGGCACCAATTCTTTAGATACCAGCGAAAACCAGCTGACAGTTCTTGAGCCGCCAATTCTAATTTCAAGACGTCCTTTTGTTCGACGAGTTGGATGGTTTCTGATCAGAAGAACTCTATATTTTTGAAGAGATTATATATTGTGAGTTTTTTTTGAAGAGATTGGTCTGAGGTTTTCAAGTCCGGTACAAGTGTTTATATACGCAGCTTAGTAGCTTACTCTAAGAAGAAGAGAGCACTGTGGTTAATAGTTAGGTCTTTCTTTCTATATTTGATCTTCTTCTGTAGTTTCATCACAAGACTCAATGGTAGGTTAGGTTACCCAGGAGAAAAATTTGAATTACTTCACCATCTATATATCCTTCAGTTTATCTACCCCCTGCAAACTATTTTTTAAAACAAACTAAGACAGACAGAGGCTCAGACAATTGCACCCACCGCATCTCACCCAGACATCCCTCTCTGGGCATCTATTCACAATGTAAAGGTTTCCTCTCAAAGAAAACACAGTCCTGATGCAAGTTGGCACATTCATGGTCATCCACCGTTCACAACAAATTGAGACCAGTTAAAGATGGATTAGGTAATCTCAAGAAATTTAAGTCTTACAAAACAATGCATCGAGATTAGATCATAAATGGGATACTTTCATAAATGAAAATAAAATAAAAAAAAAATAAAAAACTGGAACTCATGTACACATACATGATAAACTTATATGGAGATGCAGAAATTGATTAAGCTAGCCGATCAGATCTTGTGTTTATGAGACCATATATAGACGATCCTAATGCTGATCCTAAAAAAGAAACTAAAAAAATAGAAATATTACAGGAAAGCGAAGCACCAGGACCAAAAAGGAAAATCACACAATCTGACACAAATAAATTATCATTTTGAGAGGAGAAATCATAATGCTTGTTGTTGGTGGTGATGCTAGCTGCTGATATATTGAACCGCCTCCGATTGTATGTTTCTCTCATGATTTTGTTGCAGCTAATGGATTAGTATTTAGGGTTAAGAGATAGAAGAGGGAGGCACAGTTTGGATCCATTAGGGAGGAAAAACTTATGCTAGCTGCTTATAAGGGGTAGAGATCCCTTTGATTTAGGGTTCACTTCTATATGATCTAACGGCTGCAGCTTATTCTTTGACTGACAGACAGGTGGACATGTTTGTAGATACTACATACCACAAGGAGGTGAGGTTGTATTTGGAGACGGCACTTAGACGGCGTCTACATGTTTATAGGGGGCATATTTGCATATCAGATTGCAAAACTCAAAATGTTTGTTGTTCTGACTCCTAAATTCGCTAAGAGTACGAATAAGAACTAAGCTCACTAAGCAAATTTTGTGTGCACTTCTAAGCTCATTTATTTTGACAATAAGCACGCTTCCTGACCTGATATATCTTCTTGCTTGGTGTGCAACTCTTCATTGGATTTGAATAAAAGTCTTACAAGTTAAGCTTTTTTTTTCGAAATAGCAAAATTCATTCCAGGAGTGTGCACACAAAATTTTTCTCAATGAATTCCCAAATCCTAATTTCTGCTAGCTGATCCGTAAAAATGGTTTTGGTGGGTTACTGACTGAACTCAAATATCGATCATCATTCTTAACGAAAGTCGGCTAGCTAATTTAAGAAGAATAAGAGAAAAACGTATCGTTTGAATAATTAACCATCAGATAACTCCAACCAAATTAAAAGTCCTAGATTTCCTACAACAATCGAAATACTATTAACTAAGCCAAAAAATATGTCTTAAACTAATAAAAATCCTTAAGCAAGTAAGAATTTCTTCCTGCATCATCAGGCAATCGATCCAGTTGCAGAGACTCGCCGGTTTCAAGAATTCCGACACTTAACGAAGTCTTCCGTGAAGATGATGCTGTCATATATTTTGATATCATATTATATCATTTCATTACCGGTACTCCCACATACCTTAGACATCTGGCCACATGCCTTGATATAATCTTTGAACACTTAATTAGGAGAATGGTGAACAAGTATCCCAATACGAGAATGATGGCCCAGAATCCTAAGCGTGGATACCATGGCAAATCAATCTAACTCCACACCAAAAGTTGTAGTTGTAAGAGCCTTTTCAATATCAGTTGTTGAAAAGGTTTGGATCGTCAAATCTTCCCCCTTAAAGGCATATATATATATATATATATACTTTGTCCCTTGTATTCTCTCCTTGACCTCCTCAATCTTAGGTTTACTTCCAGTTGGTTCGTATATATCAACTGCACTTGATGTCCCTGCAACTGAGGACACCCTTGGAATTTTCGTTTTTGAAATTTTCCTCTACACATAAGGATAAAAGAAATATCAGCCAGGTGAACATAATTCTTGTGAAGAAAAACACGACGATTTTTTAGTAAGTTGCATAGGAAACAAAGTGAAAAAAACAACCTTAAAAGATGCAATATGGAAGAATCATACAAATGCAAGTATTTCTGTTGTTCATTTATAACGAAAAAGGACCATGCATAATCTATAATGAAAAATGCCAGATACAATGTGCAGTCCAAATCACACCAAGACGATTTATGACCGCCTCGAATGACTCAGAATTCCAACACAATCACAGCGAACTAATAGATAACCCAATCCTGCAATCCTGAAACAGATTGCTCGAACTACATTGTGCTACTATAAACATATGAAGGTTTACATACTCCGTATTTAAGTAGTCAGGCAACTGAAAAGAAGAAAATAACAAGGAACCTAAAAGACATGTTTGTTCTAAACCTAGATGTCAAAAAACAAACACTTGAAACCCGAAGCTCAAATGACTTGATCATTTGGTGGTTGAAGGACATTCGTGTAGTACTGGCCAGGTACACAACACTAGCACTAATTTTTGTAAAGACAGAACTTACAAATGCTTTTGATGAGAGGAATGCTGCTCTCTTGTACTTCTACACTTCAGTTTCCAATTTCTTCGTCAACTTGCACCTGTATTAGTCAAATTCTCGCTTTCCAAGTTGTCGGCTTTTGTTATAACGGCGAGTGCAAGAATTTCCCAGTTAAATTCTTGCACACACAGTCCCTTGATCAGTCCAGTCTTACGAGTCAAGGTCATAACGGCGCTGAGGTCTGAAAAGTTGCTGCAGAGGTTTGATAAAGAGGTAAGGATTCCACATCAATCTGTAGACATTCTTCCACCGCTTGTTTCATACTTCCATAAAGGATGCAGGATCGCAAGGATTTCATTACCAGTTGGCACTGCGGATCTTGGAAGAAATTGAGAGCAATCAGCAGCTCAAGTTCCAGATGTCCCTGCAGAGAGAAAATTGACTTTTTTTACAAATAAAAGCACAGCTGGAAAGGGGACATTAACCTGTTGAAAACAACACAAACATATTAGTAAACATTCAATTTACAAGAATCTATCTATTGAGTGGAGAAATCACACTTTTGAAAGGAATAAGATGGAAATGCAAACAAAAAATAATGAATCTGTGACATACTTTTGAAAGGAGAAGAAATTACGTATTTCATTCATACACCTAGTTTTCAAAATAAATTTTACACAGAATTTCAAGAGAAACCTAATGAAAATGTGACATACTTTTGAGGCTTTCTTTGACATAGAAACTAACACTAATGTACAAGCCATTAGATTTAGATCCAGACTCATAGCAGTGCATCCAAAGTAGTAAGACTAAAGTAGGTTTGGTGCGATTGACAATAGTGGACTGCAGCGACAATTTTTCACATGGCGTAGTTGGAAACATAAATCTCTATTCACATCTCTAGTGTTACAGACAAATGCAGTACTGCAGCCTGCTAGTTGCTCTTCATAAATCTTCAACCCATCCGACATCCTAGCTAACTTTTGTTGGATGCAGTATAAGCTATTACAAGTTGTTCCTTTAGGATAGGTTTGCTACAGGCTATGCACAGAATCCAGCAATGTAATAAGTGAAGCAATCAGAGATGCACTGTGGGTATAAGTCTACCTAAAGGTATTCAGTACCTCGTCGTTGTTTAACTTATCAGGTGAATAATCATTACTAATCAATCAAGAAATACATGTAATAGATCTAACCTAGAAATAGATAACCAGCACATTACTCTAACATAAGTCTCAGCAATTTGTGAAACAGGAAAAATGTAAAGAGTTGGTATAAATTTTGGATTGATTTAACAAATTTCTGAACAATGAGAAAATCATAAGAAGTCTCTGTTTCTTCGCTATCTTATAATTCAATTATATGTAGCAGGAAAGAATCCGACATCCCTCTGCTCTATGTTTCAGATTACCAAAAACTTCTTAGAGTAAATGGAGACCATTACATACTCAGACTAGTTAAATAAGTCGAACAATACGTCAATATTCAATGGAAAAAGATCCTCAATAACAATTTTTTGCAGAGGATCAAATCAGAAACAGTTAAAATATAGACAAAAACCAATGAAAATGAGAAAAATAAAACTTACCAATGAGAGAATAAGTCATAATGAGCAATCAAAAAACCATATCATTGTTGGGGCCTCTAATTCTATGTTAATCTCTGCAAAACTTTTAGCCCGCTTGAAACGAGATTGCAGGATGAGGCGAATTCACATATACTTCAAGTCTTCAAGCTGTTTTTATTGGTGTAGACGCAAGAGTTTTCGGAGGAGAATTCACCCATTATGTTATCAGCATTGCAAGCACTATCTTCAAGCCTTTCCAACTAAAATTTGATATAATTATGTCACTTGCTTTCTTTCAGCATTGTAATTTTAGGAAGAATCATGTGAGAGGTATTTTGAAGTTACTCCATTTCATGGTTTTACCCATCTCTACACAAAATCAAAGTCATGATATAATATACATTCACGGAACAATTTCAAGAGGAAAACCACATCGCAATCATAAATTCAAGACGTCAGACACATTCCTTCACATTTGACATTCGTCATCAGAACTAAGTTAATCTCACACTAAGGACAACCGAAATACATGTTTTCAGGTTTGTTTCTAAATCCAGATGTCAAAGAAACAAATTCTTGAAACCCAAAGCTCAAATAACTTATCCATTAATGGTGTCTTTAATCAAAATGTTGAACATACCAGCTGTTAAGAACTAAATTATATCTACCAGCAATTGGAGCGGCCGAAAAGACTCCAATCATGAAAATGATTTCTGTAGTAATACTCAACAACCAAATTAGATTGCCAACAAACCAAAAAGAAAAAATCCAGTAATTAGTGTGAGACTTATCATGGAAATTCAGTAATTAAACCACCGTATGATTTATCCAACCACCAATCATGGAAATGCAAAGACTAATCAAAGAAGATAGGCAAGGTGTAAATGATTTTATTCACCAAGGGTTTGTCTTCTGTCGACCGCTAGCACTAAGTTTTATGGCAATCAAAATAATTCTTCAAGCCAGATATTTGCATTAAGAAAGGAATGCAAAGATGGATCAGAGTACTGGCTTGTAATTTTGGACAAAACAATTGTTGTCTAAAGAGGGGGAATGTAATCTAAAGAAAGGAATGCAAAGATGGATCAGAGTAGTGGCTTTGAAAACCTCATCTGTTGAAAAAGAGACATTATAATCATCACTTTCATCTCCTCACAAAAACAAACCAAACCCAAATGGTAAGGGCATAAACTGTTTTAGTGCAAAATATCAAGGGCAGCAACTGTTTTAGTTTACCAAAAAAAACACAAACCTCTAGAATGTTTAGAGCAAAATACAGCTAATGCATCTGCCCCTAAGAATTTATTTGTGCGTTCATCCCCAACAATCATTACAAGATCTATGTTTACTCATAATCAGCATCTATACTAATTTAAACAAAACAAAACCTCAATGTTTGCGCTAATTTATACAAAACAAAACCTCCATATTTGGGAGGATATAATGTTGAAGCAAATTTTGGAATAAATCAATAAGAAAAGATTTAAGCTTCAGTCTGTGTAATATTCATATCATTGACAAAATCTCACTAAAATCCACTAAGACAAAATCCACCAAAATCTCATATGGATAAGAAACTCACCCCCATGATTTATCATTGTTTTTGTAATATGTAGGATATCAAACGCCCCCTTGTTGATTGCTTCACTGCAATCGGTGTATTTGAAAGTAGAGAACCCAGTAAGAAAATTAGTATTTACGAATCGGTTCATAGTTAAGCTAGTAACTATTAATAAAACTTAACAAGAAAATCAAACTTACAGATCCAAACCCTTGAATCTTCTTCAAACGGAAAAAGGAAAATGGGTAAAGAGGCAAAGATTCCGCAACAGAAGGAATGCAGGTATACGTGTCCCGGTAGCTTCAGTCTTGATTGGCCAACAGAAGGGAATTAGGCGTAATCAAAATCAAACCATGACTCATGTCTGAGAGGAGAAATCATTATGCTATCATGTTCTTCTTTGTTGTTGGTGGTGATCATGGACATCTGAAGCCATGATATGAATGATCTGTTGTGGTGGTATTGAGGCGGCAGAGAAAACAAGAGAAGTGACGGAGAGAAGTAGTAGTAAGAGAACGAGTTAAGAGTAATAACCCTAGGACTGCCATACGTTTTATATACGGTAGTTGGGTTCGGTAAATAAACAGAGAAATGAATAAAACTTTATTACACTCCCATTACACCACTGCTGGTTCATTCTGGGCTTCAATGTTGTTTTAGATGTACAAAGATGATTCTAGCCGGTTCAGTTGGCATATGCTTTCAAGTGCTTGCTCAAAAGGTGATTCAATTTCAATACATATGTTGCAAACTTTACAGAAAAAGATTAATTACACATAACTGCTGTCGCATTTCACTGACCAGATAAAATAGGAACCCAAGAAGTTGAATTTAACCATGTTTCTAGTTGCTTGCACGTAGAATCAACTTTGTACTGTAAGAAGAAATAAAAGGAGATTCATATAATGCAATAACATTTCCTTTTAACCCAAAGAGGGTAAGTTACAGGCTTAACAGAAAAAAGAAAACGTATGAGAAGAAAATTCATAATGGTAGTAGTAGTTACAGGGAGAAATCTGCGTTGATATTCAATTGTCTATAATGCCAAGGGGAAATATAAGCGGCAATACTAGTAGCTTTGCGGTACCAGGAGGAAACATAAGCGCCTATAATAGTAGCTTTACAGTACTTGGAGGTAACATAATTAAGCGATAGGAACAGTAGTGACATAACATCCAACTTAGTTCCGACCTCCATTTACCAATTCTAGCAGTCAGGTTGGTGAGTTACTAGACGATTTAGCCAAACTGTTGCCAGAAAAAATGACAACGCAGGTGCTGCAACTCTTTTCATAACATGACCACCCTAATGTTGCCAGAAAAGACATTAACTCACTAACTCACGTTCTGGAGCAGCAGTTGATAGGATCATTGCGCTAATTTGTCATTCACCAGTTGAAAACAGAACATACATATTAATAAACATAATATTCACAAGAATCAATTGAAACAACCAAATTTAAGATGAACAAGACGGAAATGCTAGCAAGTGATGGATGCATTACAAGCTACTACTAGTTGCTCAATTGTTACCAGTTCGCTACGGCCTACGGGCTATGCACAACGTCCAGCAATGAAATGGCGATTAAGTGAAGCAATCAGAGATGCACTAAGGCTATCCCCAATGGGATCCAAGATCCCAGTTTAACCCTGTTCAACGTCGTTTATTGATGAATGGTTCATCAATTCGAGAGAGTGCTTTGCGTTCGACTTGGATCCAAGTTGGATGTACCCAAAGGTCACCTTGATTTGAAGCTGCGTATTGAAAAAGCACAAAACGCATTTTACAAACTGCGTATTGAAAAAAATCCACGGAATATTCTTCTCGACAGCTTTGAACTGCGTCGCACGCATATTGAATCTGCGTACCACAAACGATTACAAACTGCGTGGCTGTTTTTATATTTGTATGACCTTTTTTTCCTACACCCGGTTTACACCGTAATGTTAAATTCAAGTATACAATCTAAAATAGAACTCGGTTGAACATAGCCCGATTATGTAGATAAAAACACTCGTACTACTCAGAAACATGCAGTTGCCATTAAGTCATCCAGGACAATGTTTTGGATAACGATACTTCGATAGAAATCTTGTTATCCTTATCAACACACTTTATAACGACAAGATTTTTTTAAGGGGGATTTCCTTTATAAATAATATAAATTTTTTCCTATAAATACACTCAAAGAAACACCCCAACGAACATAAAACCCTTCTTCCAATCTAGCTAGGATAAAAATGAATTCTAATCGCAAGGGAAAACAAATTGTGTGTGTAGAAGCAAACCAAATTTGTCCGTTATGTTTCCTTGAAGACCATTCAGCCATGCAATGCCCTTGGATGTATTCCAAGTGCCCGCAGAGAGGTTGTCCGGGAATAAAATTGTTATTAGAAGCGGAACCTGGAAAGAGTAGGTACCTTCGATGCCGCCGATAATTGCCGTGAAGAAGCTCAATGGTTAGAAGATGCAATCAAGTCCAAAGATGATAAAAATATTAACGTACTTTCTGCAAAAAAACTTCAAAGAGAAAGGTATGATTAAGGTTGAACATGAAAAGGGGGCGTCATGCTCGGTGCCCGGATGTAGGTTTTTATGAAACTACATCGCTCTAAAGATAAGAATATCGATATCCTCCATAATCTAAAGGAGAAAAGACCAAGGGAAGCACAATCAACATATGAATTCACACGTTCACATTCACATCACATGGAGGGATGCACATTGCTCAAATAAAAATCTTAGTCAAAGTGATACTAACAACATCAATTCCACCACTTGAATCTTCTAAACATCAACTCAAAAGAATACATGACTTAATCATAAAAACACATTGCAAAATGTTATAAACCACAAAATCAATTTCCAACAAAATAATATTTACAACAAAATCATATTAACAACAAAGTCATATTAACTACATCAAATTAACAACATCAATTTCCATAAAAATCATACTAACAACATCAATTTCACCCATATATTCATCTCAACCTCAACTACATCATATTAACAACCTCAATTTCCAACAAAATCATATTAACAACATCAATTTCACCCATATATTAATCTCAACCTAAACTACATCATATTAAAACCATCCATTATATTAACAACATCCATTTCATATTAACAACATTAAATTAACAAAATCATATTAACAACATCCATTTCACCCTTATCAAATTACAAATTTCAAATACATTATACCAACCATAAACACAACTAATTCAATCCATCAAATTAAGAATCAATCATTGTTTTATGTTTCACCAAAATTAACCACAAATAGCAAAAACCCTAACTCACATTTTAATTTTTTGAAATCAATACAAAAATTATACATACAACTGCAAGCAAACACCTAGAGTGAAGATTATGCATCCAATAACAACTAAATCAATCCATTTATAACTAAAATCAAGAATCATAAAACAACTAAACCAAAAAAATAAAATTACTTACCTAGTGTGGATTTTGATGATGAAATCTCACAAAAATACCACCAATAGATTTCCTAAACTTCTAGAACAAACCCTTGTAAATTTTCTGCGCCTTAAACACAATTTTTTTTCAATCAAACCATGAGAAGGGAGGTGAGGTTGAAGAACAAGAGAGGAAGAAAGAAAAGAGAAGAAGGCTGGGTCGGCTTCTGTAAGTTTTAGGGTTCTCTATGAAACGCAAGTTCAAACTGCGTGTTGACGGGTCAACAAGGTCAATACGCATGTTGAAACTGCGTTTTCTCGAGTTTCTATGCGACGCAGTTTCAAATGCGTTGCACGTAGGTTCGAATCAAGCGTTTCAGCTGGGGATCTTGGGTTCCCATTGCGCCCGGACGAGGTGTTTTGGTGACGTGGATCCAACATTCTGCTTAAATCTTGGACCACGATTGGGGCTAGCCTAAGGGTGTAAATATACCTAACGGTTTTAAGTAATTATGTTAGAACACAGAGATTTCAAATCCTAAATGTACAACCAGAAAAGTGATGATTAGACCTTTTACCCAACATGTATAATGAAGGCAATCCACCTAATTTATCTTTTAATTGTTAAGACACTTTATATTATTCAAAGTCATAATAATACAATGAATATCTATTAATTGGTGCCTTGGCAATCCTTCTATTCTACACTTCATTTTCACACTTTTCTTTAAAACTTGTAGAAAGCTGCTTCTTCACTGCAGCTAAAACCCTACAAAAATTTAGAGGTAAAAAATCTCAGTATCATAGAAATACATACGCTAGTAATTATTGTCAATAAACCAAATATGATTTACTTACCTAGCAGCTAGTTTGTTTGTCATACATAGCACCATCTGAGATCTGAGAGAGGTAACCTGGAATTTCATTTAGAAGATTTGAAATCAATTATCTAAATATCTATCTAATCAAAACCTGGTTGTGGAATAATCATACTACCCGTAATTTTCTTTGCAACGGTGAGAAGGCTCTTGGTATTGTCACCCTGATAAAGTCAAAATTTCGAACCTAGAAACTGGATACCGGACAGAACTGATGGAGAGAGGAGATGTCATTATCTGGTACACATCTTCTTATTGTTGGTTGATCATGGACATCGGGAGCCATGATCCATGATTGTGGTGATGGTGGTGGTTCTTGAGGCGGCTGTGAAAATGAAAACCAATTAGGAAGATAGACGGAGAGAAGGAAAAGAAAGCCCTAATACAAATGTTGTTTAAATACTACTAGGGTAAATAATGGACACAGATGTGAATACTAGGGGTAATTCTTATTACGTTACTGCCACTGGTATTTACAAATGGGCTTGGGAGTCACACTTGCAGTTACCTAGTAGTCCACTTAGGCTAACCCCTATGGGCTAGATATCTAGCTGCTAGATTGGTCATCCACGTCAGCTAGGACAACCTCGTAAGTCCTATGGTATTGCCAATTTAGCAGTGAGTCGCCGAATGAAACAACAGTGACTGGCGCTGAACGATAACGTTACCCAAAATCGTGCGAACCAAACAAAGACCACAAAACTCCATTGTCCAAAACAGCTATACGTTTTCTTCTTGAAAATCTCACTTGATTAATTTAATGATAAAGAACATGGGACAAATCAGAGCAACAGCAGTTAATAAAGTGCAGTGAAATGACTAGTGAGTTTTGTACATACGGGCACTATTTTCATGATTGAAACACGGAACAAAGAAAAATATTAATTATATGGGTTCTAGACACGTGTCATTTTCATAATGGGACGTTTGTATAGTCTTTTGGATTTTTGTATTCGGTTGCATAAGGTTTTCAATTTTCATTACCATTTGCGGTAGTAGTCCGAGACCAAAACCGCTTTATACCGAAAACATCATCCAACGCTGAATGGTTAAGCGTTGATATCTTGGAATATTTTTTGCGCGCTGAACCATCCAGCGTTTGCATCACTTTTTGAGCGTCGCACCATTCAGCGTTTCAATCTCGCCGATAGTCATTTTACAGCAAATGCTAGGAGAGAGAAGTAGCCGATTGAGTGTTAACTTTTTTTCCCACACTTTTTTCATGATTTGCAACACTTTTTGGCCAATCTAGCAGTCCAATCTAGCCCATAGGACTTAGCCTTACAGTACTTGTCCTGCTGATGATCTTAGCGGAGAACGTAGTGCCAGTGATGGATGCGGGAATTCTTCCCTGGCATTCCCAGGATACAGACATAAGAGATTGGAGGAGACCCTTTTGGTGAACCCTCAACCTACAGCCTAGAAAGAATAATAGGGACTACATGCGGGGCATTTTACGTATTAAAAAAAAAAAACCTCAAGAACCAATGCTGCACCACCGATCAAGATGACCGGGATACGGAAACTACAAATGCATTTCTCTTTGGAATATGGACTTTATGGTGAATTCAAACTCAACCCATTGTGTGCCACCATGCTACGTATACTCTCTGGTTACAGCTGCCATGGTGTGGGCTTGAGACTGTCTGAAATGCTTAAAAACATTGAGGCCACCACTGGGATTCCTTAATTAGGTTGGTTGGCATTTCAGATACAATTGAAAAATCAACTATGACTATGCGCAGCGCTGTCAGTATTGGAGCATTACCACCGCTGCACCAGGAGGATTCAACTTTGGTACGAAATTATGACATGAGCTATGTTGTAAAAGGCGCTGGGCGAGGCGAGGCGCCAAGCAACAATTTGGGTGGCTCTCAAGCAACAGTTTTCAATGACAGATTTGGGTGATCTAAATTTTTTTCTTGGTATTGAGGCACATAGGTCTTCTTATGGTCTTCATCTGTCTCAAACCCGATATACTCTTGACATTCTTCAGCGTGTGGACTTATTAACTGCGAAGCCAGTTTCCACTCCAATTGTCGTAGGTGCAAAAATGTCAGCTCATGATGGTACCCTGTTTCCTGATGCTACGTTATATCGCAATTTAGTAGGTGCGTTGCACTATTTAACAATGACCGGACCGAATATCACTTATGTTGTCAATTAGGTTTGTCAGTTTATGCATGCTCCCACTGATGTTCACTTTCTTGCGGTAAAGAGAATTCTACGCTATCTCAAAGGCACGTTAGGAAAGGGTTTATTTTCAGACCATCATCCGAGTTTCAAGTCTCTGTGTAGCTCTTACGATACAATTTATGCATATAGTGATCTTTGATTGGGTGGGTAACCACGATGATCGTCGTTCCACAGCTGGCACTTGTGTTTTTGTTGGTCCTAATTTAATCTCTTGGTCTTCAAAGAAACAACCTACAGTTTCTCGTTCCAGCACTAAGGTTGAATACCGTGCCTTAGCTCTTGCTGCAGCCGAAGTTATTTGGATATTGTACCTCTTGAATGATTTAGGCTTATACATCAAGCAACCACCTATTCTACATTTTGTGACAACATCGATTGCTACTTACATGGCTTCTAATCCTGTCATGCATTCTCGTGCTAAACATATTAATATTGACTATCATTTTGTTCGAGAACGTGTTGTTCGTGGCTCTTTGATTGTTCGTTACATGCCTACTCAACATCAGCTTACTGAGACTTATTTACCAAAGGACTACTCAAGTCAAGATTTCATTACGTATCATCCAAGCTTTCACTTCAGGATACTCCACGTTCAGCTTGCGGGAGGGTGTTAACACAAAATATAGATGGTGTTGTTGGAAAACAATTATTAAAAAAGGATTTTTAAGGTTTTAATAAAATTATAATTTATTGTTTTCTTTTGTGAATGAAAAATTATTAGTCCCACATCGTGGAGTTTCTACTTTTTAGTTGTTTTAAGAGACTATATAAGCTTTTAGTCCCACATCGTGAGTTCTTCTTCTTAAGTTGTTTTGTTCCATTATATAAACAAATTCACTACTTTTGTAAAAATCAATGGGAAAGGGGTTGCTCCTTATTGTAGAGGGACCCCTAAGGGAAAATATTTTATAGCCGTTTCTTAAGCGTTCGCGATTTTCCTTAACGGTTTTTTTGGAGTTGCCAAGCTCAAGTTGAGCATCTACTACATATGCTAGTAGTAGGTGTAGTAGGGTGTTTTATCCTGGAGATATCCGTCCTGTGAGGGCTATAGCATCACTCTTGAGTGTAGCCGGGCGCTAATGTCTTAAGGGCAGCGTGTTGAACACGTGACTCACTCTGTTTTTCCAAAGTTTTGCCTTGTTGTTGTTGCGGAGATTTGGGGAGCTCGTCCGTTTCATCAAATCGATCACTTCCACTATAAAGGAGCTAAGTATCAATAACTTTTGCTTATTTGATTTTTTCCTTGTTTTTGATTATTGCACCCAACAATCTTAAGACATTATAATTTGTAATAATCAAGAATGGTTGATTGGTTTGTGAATCATGGATGTTAATTATGGAGTGAAAAAACAGAAAACGAATTTTTGGTCAGCTGTAGAGTTTCGAATTTATCTCTCAACCTATAAGGAATTTCGATGAACCCTTTTGACACAACGTAGTGGACATCCTGATAGTTACCCACGTAAAATTTCAGAATTTTTGGAGTTGTAAAAGTATTTTTTTGATATTTTACAAAACAGAGAAACGTTCCTGAAAAAATTCTGACGGGCAGAAATGTTTTGTTAACTAAAGTAGTTTTTATGGGGTAACCATGAGTTTTTTGATATGGTGGTTCAAACGAAGTTTGTAAATCTAGATATTATCTTCAAAACTCATATTTTATCTTCCGTTTCTAACTAAGGTTTCGAGATGTGGTGTATTAGGTGATTGGGAAATTACCATCTCCGTAGTCGAAGTATAAACGAAGATTGTGACATGAAACTGGAAAGGGACATGGCTAACAGTAGCATGTGGATGAACACAATTTTTCCAAAGCCGACAAAGGTTGGAACATCAAACGCAACTCTAAGCGCAGTCTTCTTAAGAAAGGTATGTTTCATAAACTTGAATCTAGCATTACTTTAATTAAGGGTGATTTTTATGTGTGTAAAAAATCCTAGCCATACGGCAAGAAATTATAGGCAACATAAAAACCTTAATTAGTAGATAGTTAATGCTATTTTAGTTGAAACAAACTAGTACGAGTTCAAATGGCATGATGTCGGAAGTTATTTTAATAACTAATATGAGAGACCCGCAGGTGGACTTTGGAGCCACCAAGCATGTTTGTTAAAACAGAGACCTGTTCACCTCCTATCGAGGATAGGAGATGTCGAGAAACTCTATATGAGTAACTCACCTGCGACGAGGTTGCATAAAAGGGAAAGGTCGAGCGTGCTCATATCCTCTGTAATATTCTCACATTGAATGAAGTTTTCATGTTAGGGCATATGCAAGAATCTTGTATCTTGTTTTGTTGTAGATGGTAAAAGACTTAAGATATTAATTGAATATGGAAAACTTGCCGTACCTAAGGGCATGTGATTTTGAAGGAAACGTTATAAGACTTAAGGTCAATATAAGCTTAACGAAAAAATTGATGAAGTAGTTGATTCTTGTGTTTTCTTTTGTGTGATTGAATGTTTTGCATGGTAGACATGGAACCGTAAAACTTATATAAGTCAATGCATAAACCGGGAAGCGTAGGCTGCATACCCAAATTTAGTTTGGATATTGAACACAAAAATTAAATATTCGTAGAATAAAAATATGCTATAAAACCTTTTAGCAAAATTGCTCGGAAGTAATTCTAAGCCCTTAGAATTAATTCGATTAGACCTTGTTGACATGAATAATTCAACCCAAACTAAGGTGGTAAAAGGTGTTTTTATAACTTTCATAGATGATTGTACGAGGTACTATCTTGTATACTTACGTAGGGGTAAGGATGATGCCTTAGAAGCCTTAAGAGTATAAACTTGAAATTGAAAGCAAGTGTGATACCACTAAAAGGGTTAGGTCTGAACATGATGGCATATATGAAATTCATATAGGATAACTTTACTTGTTAAATGGCATGATTGATGAGATCACACCTCCTTATTCACCGTAGTCTAATGGTATAGTTGATCGTAAGAACAGAACCATTAAGGAGATGATTTATGACATCCTGATTAAAGGATTAACCGCCAACTTGTAGGGGAGAGGTCGTCCTCTGATTTTGTTATATCTGAATAGAGTAACCTTTAAAGGATTAGATAAAACTCCATATGTTTATGAAAGATAGACAACCTTCTTATACATACGTCAAAGTGTGGGGGTGTTTAGATAAGATATCCTTAGTACCCTCTCATATAGTTTTTTGGTTGTGAGTTTTGCTTTTTCGACTTTGGTGTGAATACTATTATGGAATCTAGGGATCTTTGAGTTCTTTGAACATGTTTATTCTTAATCATGTACCTCATTAGAGATGTGATGTTGATCCCCTAGATTTATTTTCAAATAGTCGAACTTATCTTTAAGGAAGATGAATTAGAGTTGATCATAGGAGAAGTAAAAGATTAGAACCGAGACTTCTTATGGACCCTTCTTAATAAGCCTAGCTTAATCGAGCTCCAGGACTCGTAAAGAAGCCATAACATCTATTGAAATCCCATTCTGTAAGAAGCTTCATTTAGTGAAATGGACTCAGTCTGTCGGAACCAGACTTGGGAGCTTGCTAGTTTACCTCTAGGGAGTAAGACCATGGGATGTAAATGAGTCGAAACATTAGATATATGGAACCGTGGAAAAATATTAGGCTAAGTTGGTAGCTAAAGGCTATAAACTAAAAGAAGGTGTAAATTTCATTGATTCTTATTCACTTGTGACGAGAATTACTTTTGTTGAGATGCTAATTGATATTGCTGCCATAAACAACTTGGAGATACATCAGATGGATGTTAAGACAACTTTCCTAAAACCGTGAATTAGATAAAGAATTTTACATAGACCAACCTGAGGATTTTGTAGTGAAAGGTTATGAAGACAAAGTTTGTAAGCTTAACAAATCTTTGTATGGTTTTCAAATAAGCACGTAAACATGACATGGAAAATTTGATCATGAGATAATGTGTAGTGGATTTAAGTTAATGAATCGACAAGTATATTTATAAGTAACTTGTTAAGGATGCCTGTGTGATTGTATGCTTGTATGTTGATGATATGTTTATACTTGATACAAACATAGATAATTCCACTAAAACCATGCACTGAATGAGAACGTTGACTTGAAAGACTAAGGCTTTTGATGTAATCTTAGGGATGAGGATTAAAAGATAATTAAATATTTATAGTCTTAGTCATTCTCATTATGTTGAATTTGTGCTAAAGAGATACAATCGATCTGATTGTAAGCCTTGCTTGTACTTCATACGATTCTTCTTGTAGACTCAAGAAAAATAAGGAAAATGGAGTATCTTAACTTGAATACTCAAGAGTTATAGGATGTCCGATGAATTTAATGAACTATAAGAGTCCGGACATTGCCTATATTGTGAGTAAGTTAAGTAGATATACTTGTAGTCGAGAGCAAGAGCATTGGGATGCACTTAGTAGAGTATTATGGTACCTAAAATACTCTATTACCTTTTATTTGATTTATGAAAGGTATCTTGCTGTCCTTGAGGGACTTTATGATGCAAAATGGATAGTTGACTCAGAGGAGTCTAAGTCTACGAGTGGATATGGTTTCACTCTAGCATGAGGGTTTGTTTTTGGAAGATTTCCAAACAGACATATATTGCTCAATTCATTATGGAATCTAAGAGTATTGCGTTAGATAAAGCATGAGAGGGGCCGAGTGCCTAAGATGCTTTTAGAAGACATTCCTCTCTCGGCATAGGCACATGCCATTTATATCTCAGACATTGTGTTAGCCAAGCTATAATAGCTAAAGCTAAAAATAACTAATCTCAATCGGCGTTATTTCCATTGATTGGATAAAGTCCAAGGAGAATATCGCGCAACCTTTGACGAAAGGTTTATCCAAAGAGATAGTTATAAATGCATCGAGGGGGGATGGGGTTTAAGCTCATAAATTAAACTTGCCATGAAGGATACTCAACCTTGCTGACTGGAGATCCCATGATCAAGGTTTGAATGAGACAACTAATTTATGGTGGGTAAAGGTAAACACTATCGGAGAATTTCATTCTCTGTCCCTTCCCTATGGTGTAGACGTGATAGTGTGATCAACATGTGAAGGATGACTTTTAAGAAGTCTTAATGAGTTCTAGAGTTTCAATTTAAGATTGAAGTGGGGTGTAGCAAAGTAACACTCTTTATGGAAACTCACCTATCTGAATGAGGAAGTGGGGCCGCTTCCCTGAGAATATGAGCTTTGATTCTCTAGAACATTAGAAAGCGAGGGATATGTCCGGGCCAAATTGGACAAACGGCACGAGCTTGGCAGCACCCTTGGAGATATCATCCGTGGTTGTTATCGCGAATTACATCAAACACTAGCGAGTTCAAGACATAGTTCACTGTCTCTAGCAAGTAATTAGGTAATATCTCACTAAGCAAAGGTTCAAGACCTCATGGACACCTCTGCCTAAAATGGTATTTCTACTTTTTATGTGATTTTCGTTTTGATGGTTTTGGTATTAATGGAACTTAGGACCTAAGGGTCAATAAGGGTTCACTAGTTCATGCTTTTTCACTTTGGTGAAAGGAACCTTTAGTCTCACTTGTGAGGAACTAAAGATGAAAGCTCTCTATACTATATGATTTTTGCAATCCATAGTATGACCCTGGGGTCAACACACTGTTGTGTGAGGGAGAGGATGTAGAAATGACTAGTATGATTTCAATACTTGCACGATCCGTCTATCTGTTCAGTCTGTTTGGGTCGTGAGATTGGGATGTTGATTTACCAAGATCTATCTTTGTTTTCGTGTTTTATTGAGTTTTTCATTCATGTGGGGGATTGTTGGAAAACAATTATTAAAAGGATTTTTAAGGTTTTAATAAAATTATAATTTATTGTTTTCTTTTGTGAATGAAAAATTATTAGTCCCACATCGTGGAGTTTCTACTTTTTAGTTGTTTTAAGAGACTATATAAGCTTTTAGTCCCACATCGGGGAGTTCTTCTTCTTAAGTTGTTTTGTTCCATTATATAAACAAATTCACTACTTTTGTAAAAATCAATGGGAAAGGGGTTGCTCCTTATTGTAGAGGGACCCCTAAGGGAAAATATTTTATAGCCGTTTCTTAAGCGTTCGCGATTTTCCTTAACGGTTTTTTCGGAGTTGCCAAGCTCAAGTTGAGCATCTACTACATATGCTAGTAGTAGGTGTAGTAGGGTGTTTTATCCTGGAGATATCCGTCCTGTGAGGGCTATAGTATCACTCTTGAGTGTAGCCGGGCGCTAATGTCTTAAGGCGCGTGTTGAACACGTGACTCACTCTTTTTCCAAAGTTTTGCCTTGTTGTCATTTGCGAGGAGATTTGGGGAGCTCGTCCGTTTCATCAAATCGATCACTTCCACTATAAAGGAGCTAAGTATCAATAACTTTTGCTTATTTGATTTTTTCCTTGTTTTTGATTATTGCACCCAACAGGTGTAACTTAGGACTACTCTGTCATCTATATATAGTATTGTATCTTAGCGTATATCTTAGTTTACTTGCCTAAAGAGATACTGTGTAACTCTTGATTAATATAAATACATGTCCTCAAACCCTGTTTAGGGTTAAGAGTCACCAAAACCTATTACTCTCACCAAAGAAAAAAAATACCATAATACAAAACAAAAATGGAAGATTCATACGTAAGACTGTTTGCTTGCCAAATAAGTTGAGATTCATACGTAAAACACCATAATGGAAGATTCATACGTAAGATTCATAAATATAAGTTGAGATTGTTCTCGGTTGCTTGCCAAATAAGTTGGCTAACTATTTACAAAGGAGGAGGAGATGACATTAACACGACATTAAGAATCCCCCAGCAAATGACAAGGCAAAGGAACTTATCTAGAGAAGTGCATAACATCAATTTACATATACAAAGAATCCCCTAGCAAGACATTTAGGCCCTTTGATACATGTTGCTTATTCACGTTTCACAAATATGGTTCTTGGAGATAAAACCTCAATCCAGAAGAAGGTGTATCAGTCATTTTATTGGCTTGCTTTATATTTTTGCAACCGCTCAATATTGAAGGCTTTGGAATCAAATTTGTGGTGTTAATTTGTTTTTTATTGTATGCAAATGTGCCATTTTTCTTCTTGTTTTAAATGGGGTTCGCTTTCAAATTAATCGACATTGTGGTGGCCGTCCGCTGGCCAGTGCAGGGTGGAATCAACTTATCCAGAAGCGTGGACGGAACACACTGTTGCGAGTCAACACTAAGGATAAAAATAATGACGGCAAGCCTGCTCAAAGATGTCTACAATTGTTCTCCTATTATTTAGGAAAGTGTTGATTTGTACTAACATTTTTAAGAGATTAAGATCCGTATGTAACTATAATTTCTAAATATTCCCCTGTTTAAAAATTGAAATATTTTCGATTTTTATATTTAGGCTAAAAAGTGAACATATTTTTTTATTTTTAGTATTTTTACTGAGATGGAAGCAATATTATTTTCTTAATTTTATGTAATCAATCGATTTGCCGATATTTTCATTTTACTTTCACAAATAAGATTTCAATTTCCTTACAAATGCTAATGTATGACATCACACAATAAAGAAAATTAATTCATTTTCCATTTTTAAAACTTCCAAAAAATATTTTTAATTTATTACAATGATACATTTATAAAACTATAAATTAGCCATAGGAATAACAATCATCTCATCAAAATTTCAAGAGAAACAAAGCGTGCAGAGAGACATAATAGAAAATGGAAGCGAAGAATATGAAGATGATTTTAATGATGGCAATGCTAATATTGGGAATGTTTGTAGAGAAGAGTGTTGCGGATAATTACAAAGAGTGTTATATAGAGTGCATGGCAAATTGTGTTGATGGGCCATTACCAGTCTATTTTTGTCCTGATGATTGTAAGGGAGAATGCACTCATCAGTGGGGTCATGAATTGGATCAACAAAAGCACTCCTCAAGATCTTAGTAGATAAGAACTAATTTCTAACGTGGTAAAGAATGCACCAAGTAAGAATAGCAAATTATATAAGGCTTTCTTATTTCATTAATGAATTGAATAAATTGCTTAATTAATAATTACTTTTCCAATATAATGGTTATTTGTTTTTGTTTTTCCTTTCCTTTATTTTCTTTTTTTTTTTTTTTTTTTTGTGAGATGAGTTTTAATTTAAGTGTTGAAATATAATGTTCAAAGAAACTGATCAATATTTTCGGCAAAAATTTAAATTTTAAGCCTTTCAGAAACAACTTCACTTATCTCATGAATCGGCGTAATATTATAAAACATAATTATCATGAAAGACGTAATATATTACATAACTATCACAAAGGAAAGTAAACATTTGAAGGCCTCACAAATCAAGCAAATCTAAGTCAATTAGGGACACTAGTCTCCTACAATACAGGCTTGATTGGTGAGGTCCACGGAACACATAATATAAACCCCACAACTGTTACATCCAAATTGTAATGGCCTTCATTATGTGTAACCGTCTTGTAATTCTGTTAGAATACGGGCATCCAAATCAAAACTAATTGGAAATGAGTGGAGAGGCCCTAAGGGATTATAAACCGCAGGATCTTAGATGCCCAGACAATGTGGGACTAATAATCTCTACACGCCCCCTCACGTGTAGCCTTGTTGGGTCTAACACGTGGACAATTAAATCGGGTGACGCGGAGTAAAGGCGCGGTCAAAAACTCGTCGCAAATAGCCTGCTCTGATACCATGTTAGAATACGGGAATCCAACTCAAAACCAATTGGCAATGAGTGGAGAGGCCCTAAGGGATTATAAACCGCAGGATCTTAGACAGTGTTGTCTCTAACATATTAAAAGGCCTGGGGCGAGCATTTGGAGAAAGGCCTTTTTTACATGCATGGAATGGGATAAAGGAGAGATGTTGCCGCTGTAATTTTTTTCACCTAAACAGATTAAAGTACAAAATCTTTTTAGAACGATTAGTAATTTAGCAGGCAACCAGGAATTGATCAAAAAAATGTAGGCAACCAGCAAGAAGAGTACAAAATAATGTAGGCAGCCAGGAAGAAGAGTCCAACTGAGGTGTGCTGACAATTCTTAACAACACAAACACTAATATTAAAACCTAAACAAGTGATACAAAAAATTTTTAATCAAAGTGATTATTCACGATACTAATCAACCAATAAATATCAAAAACATTACAAGAGTTTCCATGCTAGCATAATTGAGGTCCGGAAATTCACACATAAAAGAGTTAATCAGTTGAGATGTTAACAGTTACACCTCAACTTGTCCTTGAATAATTTGCAATTTTTTAATCGGCTTGAATTACACAAAAGACATCCGGTTATTACCAATCAGTTCTTGAACATGGTTTGTTCACAGGTATATAATTCACAGGTATATAATCTATGCATCTGCTCTTTCGTTAGTTTCTGTTTTATTTTCTATTATTAAGAAACGTGACAAGTGACGGGGAAATGTAAAAGAAAAGAAACCTCGACGACCACCTGCTCGTTCTTCCAGTACTAATGGCTACATATAGGTATTAAATTTGTTTTTGGGCCCCTATTATTTCTGGGCCTAGGGCGGTCGACCCAACCGCCCTATGCCTATGACAGCCCTGATCTTAGATGCCCAGACAATGTGGGACTAATAATCTCTACAAATTCCTATCTAATCAATAACCTAAACTAGGGTGCACATGGACCCGTTATAACCTCCCAAACCGGTCGACCAAAAATCCACCGAACCAAACCGAGGCCGAAATATCAAACGGCCCTGTCCTGTAGATATTCTCAAACCCGACCTATTTCCGGTGTTACTCGGTTGTATATATATACCGACCGACGTCACCAATAACCGACCGATCATATAGATCGATGGCTAGTAAAACCCTAAGACCCCACATAACCTAGATACTCGACCCCTCCCTTAAGAATCTAAACTCAAACAATTTTTTCATTGCTCTTTTATAGATCCAAACCTTGAAAGCACCCCTAAATACCGGCTGAGATTTCCGAAACCCTTATTTGATTTCTCTGTCGATCTCTGTTTGAAACTTCCGACTGATATTTCCGAAACCCTTATTTGATTTCTCTGTCGGTCTTGGGGATAGATACTATGCAACGACTAGGTTCAGCAACACAGATACCACCAAACAAAGTTCGTTTGGGATTAGAAAAAATGAGAATTGTCACAAGGAAATTTTTGAACCTAAGTTTGGTGATGCTGTTCATAAAGGTGTCGGTATGAGTGCTAGAGTTACCATGGTTTCTACTGAAGATAAAAGGCCTCAACCTCCTGGTAGCAAAGATGACACCAAGGTTCCAGGATATTCCTTGTCAAATCTCGGAGGTGCTGCGCTTATGGTGTGTAGGATGTGTGGTAAGAAGGGGGATCACTGGACAGGATGGTGTCCTGAGAAGCGTCTTGCTCTCCCACCATCAGGCCTTGCCAACCATTTCGGCACTTCCAAGTCAGCAACAGACATTCCTCCTGGCAAGAGAGAACGACTAGGGTCAGAGATGAAGCCACGGAGGAACGAAGGAAACTCTGTTCGTGTCTCCAACCTCCCAGAATATACTAGTGAGCCTGACTTGCTTCTGCTGTTCAGCAGTTTTGGTGATGTCGAGCATGTTTCTGTTGCTGTAGATCAGAAGACTGGCATACTCGAGGACTTGTTAAGTTTGTGAACAAGGAAGATGCTGACAGGGCGATTTGCGATCTCAGTGCGTGCGGTTATGACGGGATATCTTCCTATAATAAAGAAAACCGTGAGTTTTCGTACGACCCAAATGAGAATTCCGTGTGTACTTTTAATGTGGATCGTTGGATAAAACGTAGAATTTGGTTACAGCCGTCCATCCATCAAGGATTTCGGTCCAATATGTTATGAACTGTGAGGGTTTCTAATGAAATAAATGAAGTTTAAAGGACTTACAGTGAAAAATATATATATTAGAATCAGATCTCCACCAGAAACTCTCATCTCCTCTCTCGATTTTTCAAACTAGGTTTCACCAGGAGAAATCTAATCTCAAAGATGTGAACGATGATATTAATCTGACTAAACCCCTGCCTTCGATACTCTCCAACTTCATTTCAATCTCTGTTCATCGAAATTGGGGGTTTTAATTTTTGTATTTTAGGTTTTTATGAAACTAATTAAATCACCGCCACCACCTTCTTCCACCTGCTTCGATTCTTTGTTGAATCACCACCACCGCCATCCTCCTTTCCTATGTGGGGTTTTAATCTCTGTTTGATATTAGATTACAAGTATTTTTTATTCGTCCGCCACCACCATCAACACCGCCGTATTTTTGATGTTTGATATTTAGATTACAGGTATTTTTGATTCTTTGTACTTATTAATCTTTGCGACTATTTTTTTTTATCAATTCTGTATTTTGGTTATCTGTTGAAGAGCTGATTTTGGGTATGAGTTGAATTTCAATTGAAACCAAGAAACTTAAATCCTCTAATTTTTAGTTAGGGGTTTAATGTTTAATCGTTATTTATCCATATATAATTTGTTTGTTTAAATCCTCTTGCAATCTTTCTTTGATTGACAATTGATGTCTGATTTCCAGTTGTGCTTTATAGCTATTGAAGCAACAGTAGGTGGTGATGGAATTTACAGAGGGTTGAGAAGTTCAGGTGAGGGTTGGCGACATTAATATTTGAGTACTTCATAGACCTTTAAATGTTGGACTCAAGATTTATGGTCAATGTGCACAGGCCCTGTAGGATTTATGTGTTTGTTGGATTCTGGAGGGTTTAAACATGGAAACTCTTTGGAACTCGCTCGGTTAATCGTAGACAAACCATGACTCGGCAGAGCGGTGGCCACTCAACGAGCAATGAACCGTGATCGACAAAGAATGCGCAGGCAAAATATGACGGATGAGCAGAGGTCTACAATACGCGAGCGTGATCGTATTCGACATAGAGCCGCCAAGGAAAAGCTGAACCTTCCTTCAGCATCCACAGGCAACAATCTTTGTTTGAAGGTGTTACACAACAACATGTGCAGGAAGAAGTGGAATGCTATATGGAATTAGGCCCTCAAAACCTAGGTAAGTTATAGGTTGGAAGTTAATTGTTTTACCAAGATTAGTGCCTTATCCAAAATATTGTAGTGACTTGATTCACCTCGACAAGACGATCACACACCCGCAAAGTAGCTTATGCTATCGAATGCTATTGGTTGGCCTACCGGGAGATACATCCAACGGTTTTAGAAATGTAACATGGATATAATGAACTAATCTTTTTGGTTTATACTAATGTACAAATTTCATACTTCTTATGCAAATAAATAAACAGGTTTAAAAAAGCATTATTTCTCAAGATTATGCAGTAGTTAGCGCCAGTGTAACATTTGGTCCTCGCCGAAGTCCTAGAATTATTGAACAAATTAAGCGTCGAGAATCAGCGGATACTCAGGAAGAAAAAGGCAAGAAACGGCTGTTATGAACCGGTGGGTTCGAGATAATGAAAGTTCCAAAAAACTCCGGTTAGAGGCACGTCGTACTGCAGACAAGGCGAGAAGAAGTTCAATGACTGCAATGGAAAGAGAGCAGATCCTTGAAAATCGCCGGACAGCTTATCAAATGCAAAGAACAAGAGTAGGTGAGGGAACAAGTAGTGGTAAGTTTTTATCTTTCTGCATAGTTTTTGTTTACCTTTCATGACTGCTTTCACAAAAAAACACATTTACTAATACTGAAATCTCAGTCTGGACATCATGGTGGTCATTTAATAAATTTTGTGTCCAATTTTTGCAGCAATGGAGGGCACTCGGGCTGCTAGCTTAAACCTTTGCAGAAGTCCTCCACTCCTTCCTGAAGACTTTCAAACACAACCTTGAGATAGGTAAGCGTTCTATCACCATGTACTAAGTAATCAAGTCCCAGTTTTGGTTTTGATATTCCCTTAAATCATGTCCATTGTCGATATTGTTTTACATTCTTTATCTTAACTCCTTTGTATATTTCAATCATTTGTAGCAATTGAGGGAACCTACCCACCGGGATCGGCAATCTTAAGTGAAGCCCCGGTTCCTTAATCAAGATATAATGGACAAACCACAACCAAGTATTACTTGGTCCTTCTGCGTCAACAACTTCTACTCCCCAAGGTATAATCTTTAACTCATACTTAATCGAAACTTCATTTCCTTTTCTTCTCTGTGATTAACTCTTTTATTATAGTAAGATATACCATATGTATCATATAATTTATTTATATCTTTCAAGTTATATATACTATGGTGCTTATAGTAACTAACAAGGTAATGCAGTAGCATTTTTTTCCCACGAAGCCCTAGATTTACGGCCAAGTTGAACTTCAAGATGAGGACGCCACAAAGGCATCCCAAAAAAGAAAGGGAAAGTCAGTGGCGATGTACCAGGTTTGTACTTTTCCCCAAACAATATTCTGAAATATTGATCAGCTTTCAAGATATGCTTAATGCTACGACAATAGATTTACAATTTACTACCAATGCCGATCCTCCTCCACCATTTCTATGACACAGTATATCTTTTGAATGATAAATAAATATATATAACATTACGTCTAAACTTATATCATCTTTATGATAGTAAATACTTTCTATCTCCACCGATTTTTCTTGCTCTCATATTATTATTTTCCTAAATCAGGTGTAAAATGGTTTCGCTTATTGCATATTTAGCTAATACTTAAAACTGAACTGTAGTGGGGAGTTGAGAGGGAGAGGTGGAACGTGACTACATGAGAGTGAAACAGAAGAGAGTACTTTAGAAGTTAAAAAGATCATCATGGGCGGATGGTTTATCAATATGAAGACCCATAACAGATTTATAACCTTCACCACCCTTCTCTTTTAGACGCATAACACCATAACACAACAATCCCTATAAGGCTATAACAAGATGTTCCTCAATAGGGTATCTTTCCAAAATCACCGAATTTCTATATTAAGCAAAACAAAATCACCGATTTCATTGAGATTCGTGGAAAATTTAAAAATATTTGTGAAAAATTGAAGGGTTTATGATTGCGTGATTGGTGTTGTATAAGCATTTGTGAGAAAGCAGAATGTTGTCGTTACATGGGTTTTGGTGTACACATGTTTGTAATTTCCTCATTGGGTTTGTTTGTCTTTTAGAAACGGCACCGACCAAACATTTACGTTCTGGCGTAAAGGCGGGAGGCATAGTCATTTTCTCCACCGGAGAGAATAAGAGTCATCATTTGTGAGATGAGAGCAACTCGAAAATGGGGAACTACAATTAGTTGATTCGGAGTTTTACTATGGTCACTTTGTTTACTATGGTTACTTTGAATTTCCACGATGACTTTGCTTTTATACTAAGGTCTAAATCGATGCAGGTGTACCACATCAGAGTGGCAAAGAAAACATTAACTCCCAAGACTTAGAGGATTCAGATAACGGAATGAACAAGAGAAAACGTTCTGAGATTAACCTGCAACAGAGAAATCTTCAGTTACATATGCGTCGTACTGCAGATAGGGGCAAGGCGAAGTTCAAATGTGAACCAAGAAACAAGTCATGCTGGTGCTTTTACATATTCTTCCCAAACTGACAGAGTTATCTTTTTATGGCATCCGTTTTAATTTTGTCATCGGTTCTTAAATTTAAACCCATTATACTAAGATTTTTAGTTTAAAATTAAAATCAACTTTTTCCAGCCATGGAGGGTGGTCTTCCACCTCCTATAACACTTCCGACAACCCCTGCACTATCCAAACCAGATAAAGAACGTGTACATACTCAAAATGAAATGCGTAAGATCTGTTTTCATAATCATATGCCTTTGAATTCCTTGATAGTTGTGATTTTGCTGCCTTTAATGGTTTTGACATTTTCTTGGTTTTGGTTTCGACATCGTGATTCTGTAGGGATGGAGAGTGATCAGGTCCCAGTTTTGAAGCCCACAACTCAATCTTACAGAGAGATTAATCCAACTGTTAAGTCTATATTTTCAACTCTAAGGTCCACTTTTTCTCAGATTACGACAGTCGTATTCCGAATCCAGGATGGTCGCGTAGATTTCTTTGTAAGTCAACTTTAACTTCACTAACTCAAATTTAAACTATAATGTAAAAGTCACAATTAAGTGCTCCCTCTCTGTTTTATTAAATGATTCCTTTAATATTCAGTCTGGACTTACTCATGTCATTGATGGAACTGAGAAAGAAATGGCAACACAAATTACAACCAACATGGAGACCAGACAAGGCATTATGTACGATTCCAAAGTGGACGAGATTTCCACGAGAAAAGGTACGTAAACACACCTTTTATGTGGCATATACTGAGATTTATATTGCATATACAACTGGCATCTGCAAACACACCTTCTGAGTTTGATTTTAACATGTGGTGTTAAGACTACACCTTGCATATATATTGATGAAGTTAAGTGACTGTAAATGAAAAACAGGGGATCCTTGAACCGGGACGTAAATCAACTCAAATGGGAAGAACAAGAGTAGATAATGCTAACATAATCACTACGCACCGCAGACCCAGATTTATTGAGCAAGTTCAGCACCAAGATGAGGACATCACAGAGGCATCCCGAAAAGAAAGGGAAAATCAATTGCTCAAATACAGGTATGTGTACAAATATGTTACATCATTTAGATATTTTTGGAAAAAACATCCTAGACATAAGTTGTCATCATTAAAACAGAGACATTCATGTGATCTAAGCATTCTCTATTGCCTTCATCACCATTAGTTATGTGGACAAATCCATAGGGATCTGATTTCGTTTGTTAACCATTCGAAACAACTCTGTTGGTGGTAACTAATAGCAATAGATGCAGACTTAGTTTTTTAATGAGAAGTTTGTAGTAGTGTATTACATGTTTATGTACAAATTCTTCTTTTGAGATTTCTTTCTCTTTGAATTTAGACTTATGTTTAACAACAAAAATTTGGTAAACAGAAACGGCGCCGACCCAACAACTATTTTCCTGAAAGAGAAAAAGCAGGAGCCGTAGTTATTGGTGCTGCACGGAAAGAAAACCAACGAAGATTCAAACGAGATGATAGCAGCTCCGATGATGGGGAAAGCGCATGACTGCCCCGCATCAAGTAAGTGTACCACATCGCGGAGAAAGCAGTCATGTCACCCGATTACCCTTGCGCATAAGTCCAAGGTTCAGTCAACATCCTCAACATAGAGAACCACCACATACACTTTGGATGCAATCGGTATAGTCCTATCTTTTTTTACGTCGCTATCTACATATATTTCACTTATAATATATCCATCCGTCATTCATAGTTTTTTTGTGATGACCTAATGGTTATTTCAGGTTCAATTTATGCAAAAGAACAGATGCCACTCTTGCATTGAACCTACGTAGAAGCCCTCGACTTTTGGCGCAGGCTCAATCTCAAGAATCTCAACATACACAAAATGCAACATGTAAGATCTTTTTACTTTTCTGAAGTGGAATAGTTAAATTATTTGAAAGGTATTTGGATTTTTTTGTAAGCTAAATTTGTATGGATGTTGAGCTCTCTCGGTTTATTACAATGAATCCACTAGGAAGTCGGATTGGAAGAGACAGGTAGGTCGTCACGTCGAAGTGTTGTGGGAAGATCTTCTTTCCATAATTGTGCAAGAGGACTTACTTACCAAGTTGGATTTATAAAGTACCATTTGCCGCCATTAGAAACATGTCCAAAATGTCATGCAGAGCTTTTTTTCGTGAATCAGAGAATTTTTGTTGTGGTAAGGGGAAAATATCTTTACCATTTGTTGAGCCACCTATAGAACTTCTGGAGTTGTTTGATGACCAAGGACCAAGAGGAAAAGAGTTTAGGATCAACATTAGATCTTATAACCGTTGTTTTTCGCTTACTTCGATGGGGGTCTACTTTGATAGGGATCTTGCCGATGGTGCGAAGGAGTTTATACATTCCGCATTCAAGGCCAGCTTTACCATAGGATAGGTAGCCTTTTACCTTTAGATAGAGCAGCTCGACACGATATATACAAATATATTTTTATGACACAGACCATGAGATTAAGTGGAGGATGAAGGAAGGTAATGATGTGTTGGATAGGAATGTATTGAAGTTGTTAAGGGAAATATTGAATAGACACAATAGCTTTGTCCATGTATTTCGTCAAGGTTCAGAACGAGAAGATCTTTTGGATTGCCAGTTGATTATTAAAGAGCAACCTAAAGATCAGTTGCAGTACACTCTTCCAACTGCTTCCCAGGTTGCGGCTATTGTGCCGATAGGTGATGAAAGTTACACATCATACCGAACGTGAAATAGTAGTGCGGATAACGGGTGGGAATCTCTTGCAAGTCTTTGAGACAGGTGGTAATTACGATCCTATGCAGTATCCACTTTTACTCCCTTATGGAAGCTACGGGTGGGACATAAACAGCAAAGATGCAAACGGAAGAAAGATGTCAATCCGTGGATATTATTCGTACATTCTGCAGGTATTAATACAGTCTTTAATTAAGAAAGCTTTTGAATTCATGTTTTTCCTGAATTATGACAAATCGTTCGGTATACCCTACATGATATCTATATATACCCAAAGGCTGAACTCACATTTTTAATCAATTTTTTGGGTGTTTTATATCTTTTTAATTGTTGGACAGATCCGAAACAATCATGATTCACTTTTTCTTCGAGGTGGGCGATTGTTGCAACAGTACGTTGTGGATAATTGGGTTAAAATTGACTCTGCTGGACTCGGATGGGTAACAGGTCATCGAAAAGGAAATAAGGGCGGAGATCTACGAAGGACTACAAGATGCACAAAGAGTGCGAAACCGTAGTAGGTAAGTTACAAATAAAATACATATGTGCATTATGTTTTTTTTTTCCTAACTCAAAGCTCTAGAATCCACTTTAGTTTTAAAAGAAAGCAAAACACTTGGTATGGTTCTATTTTTATATCCTAAGTACATCAAACATGCATGAATTCTTGATACGTTTTTTTGTGTCAATAGACGAACTAGGCAAGAAGATAGTACTACCTTCATCATACATTGGTGGGCCACGTGATATGTACCAACGATACCAAGATGCGATGGCATTAGTACGAAATATGGGAAGCCCGATATATTTCTTACAATGACTTGCAATCCTCTCTCAGCCCGAGATTGTAGCTAATTTACGTCTGGTCAATCTGCATCGAGATAGACTGATTTAACAACTAGAGTATTCCGTGCTAAATTTGAAGAGTTGAAAGAGGATATATTTAACAAGAATGTACTAGGAAGAGTAGTTGCTCATGTTCACGTGATTGAGTTTCGAAAAGAGGTCTACCTCATGTCCATATGTTGATCATATTGGAAAAAGAAGACAAGTTACAAGGTCCACATGATTATGATCGTATAGTTAGAGCGAAATCCCGATAAGAAGAAAGAGCCCGAATTATATAAGTGTGTGAAAAAATGGATGATTCATGGTCCATGTGGCGGTAAGTGCATGAGGGAAGGGAAGTGCAAGAGAGGGTTTAAAACAATTTTACAGAATGTACCGTGCAAGGCAAAGATGCTTACCCGATCTACGGAGGAGAGATGATGGACATACTATACAAAGGAGTAAGAGCTTCATAGCGGACAATAGATTTGTGGTGCCTTACAATCCTTGGCTTCTTCGAAATATGATTGCCACATCAATGTAGAAGTTTGTTCCACTTTGTCCAAAGTGTGAAGTATCTTTACAAGTACGTTTACAAGGGCCAGATTGTATTTCCTTAGAGTGCAACCAAGTGCGGCGGAATCCGAGAATAACGAGGTAACACGCTATATCAATGCAAGATGGGTGTGTGCTCAAGAGGAAATGTGGAGGATATACGGGTTTGCGATGAATAAGATGTGTCCAAAGATTCAACGATTGCACTTGCATCTTCCCAAACAAAATAGTGTCTGTTATATGAGCATCAAACAATCGATGAGGTATTAGCAAATGAAAATAATTCCAAAAGCGATGTTGACGGAGTATTTTGTTACAAATGCATGTGATCCTATGGCTAGGCGATGGTTGTATCGGGAGTTTCTGAACACTACACATGGGACAAAGCAATTAAGAAATGGCATAGAAGAAGAACAAAACAGAGGGTGATTGGTAGAGTATATTATTGCCCCCTATTGTTAATTTGAAAGGTTTTTTCGAGGCTCATACTTATGCATGTTAGGGGTGCTACTTCATACGAAGATTTGTTGACAAATGGGACGCACAGAAGATATCATACATTTAAAAGTGCAGTAGAGGCACGAGGATTGTTGGAGAATGATAATAGTTTGAGGGCATGTATGGCGAAAAGCAACAAACAAGATGCCTTCTGCTTTGAGAACTCTTTTTGGTAGCATATTGGTTTTACGCAACTTTCGGTGGGCGTTAGAAAGTTATGGGGCGAGTTCTTGAACGACATGGTTGAAGATTATGCAAGTTCAAGTGATATAAGCTCAGATACTTATCGGACCGTCTTCTCGAGAGTGGGTCAAATGCTTCATCAACATGGAAAGCGTTTAAAAGATTATGATCTTAGAAAATTGTCGGCATATTAGACCATAATTTACAGGTGTCTGATTTGATCGAAGAGGAGGTATCCATTCCTTTAGAAGAAGATATGATGAATGTGGACAAGTTGAATGAATATCAGGTCCAAGGCTTATGATACAATTATGGGTGCCGTCCCAAGAAAAGAAAGCGAGTCTTCTTTATTGATGGTCCGGGAGGTCAGGGAAGACTTTTCTCTACCGTGCTATTTTGTCGACCGTCAGAAGAAGTGGTGGTATTGCCATAGCAACTACGTGCTGGAGTTGCAGCTACTATGTTACCTGGTGGAAGAACTGCACACTCGAGATTCAAGCTTCCATTCACCCGGCCAACTTCTACATGTGACATCGCTAAAAATGACAAGTTGGGTGATCTTCTCCGCCAAGCTACCGTGATTATGTGGGATGAAGCTACCATGGCACATCGGTGATACACGAGGCATTCGATACGACTATGAGAGATATAACGGGTAACAAGAAGCCGTTTGGGGGTAAGATTGTTATTATGGGTGGTGATTTCCGCCAGGTTCTTCCAGTTGTACCAAAAGCTTCAAGGGGGCAAATGGTTGATTCGTGTCTTACCCGATCGGCTTTGTGGAGATATGTAGAGATTCTTCGTCTGAAGAAGAATATGCGTGCGATGGGAGATACTTCTTATTCTGATTTCTTGATGCGAGTTGGTGACGGAAATGAACCTTTTGTGGCAAATGACATGATAAAGATGCCAGATGATATGTTGATACCCTGGACCGGTGAAGATTCAGTGTCCCAACTGATAGATGCTACCTTTCCCGACTTGGCAGATAATTCTGAGGATCAAGATTACTTGCTTAATCGGGCACTTATCACACCACTGAATGAGCATGTCGACAAGTTAAATGATCGAGTGGTCGACATGTTTCCCCAAGAGCATACGTATTATTCATTTGATTAGTGGAAGATGATTTCCAAAACCTCTATCTTCAAGAACAGTTGAACGGAATAGCCCACAGTGGTTTACCTCCTCATGAGTTGAAATTGAAGCTAGGAGCACCCATTATGTTACTAAGGAATGTTAGTGCCAAGAACGGTTTATGTAATGGTACTAGGCTTATCATTAAGAAGTTCTTTCCAAATTGTATCGATGCAATGATCCTCGGTGGAAATTCAAATGGGTAAAAGAATATTTCTTCATAGGATGCCAATGAGCCCGCTTGAGAGAATCTTGAGATGCCATTCAAGATGATTCGCAAGCAATTCCCAGTACGTATGTGCTTTGCATTCACAATCAACAAAGCACAAGGACAAACAATTGAAAACACCGGTATTTATCTTCCCGAGCATGTTTTCGGTCATGGGCAATTGTATGTTGGGCTTTCACGGTGTTTCCCGGCAACAACACTAAAGTGTTAATCAAGAAAGGACGCGTTGCGAATAAAGTTGGAACATTCACCAAGAACGTTGTGTATAAGGAAGTTCTTACGTCGTCTTAGCTTAAGTAAACAACTTACGAATTAATGTAAATCTGCAAAGTTTTTAATCGTTGTATTTGTTTTTTACTTAATGTTTTTTCTCTTTACCTTTATTATTTTAGTTTTGGTTTCATCTTAAATTTTGGTGTCTATTGTATATGAATTTTTGACTCGCTGAAATGTAAGTCGCATCTAATTGACTACAAGAGATAAAATTGTGAAACATTAATTTTTATTTTGAAGGTGGGTTTCTGCCTTAGTATTATAGTTTGTTATCCCATAAATTTTGTAACGAAAGGACAGCTCGGCAGGTGCATCGCACGTGCGTATTTACTAGTTTGAATAAGAGATTGGTTTATAATCACTCTGTGTGTGATACTCATCCTGCTTTTCTTTTTCCCTTTGTTCTGCTTAATTTGTAATTTGTTTTTACACTGACGAAAATTATGGGCCTGGTACTTTTATTTATTTTCTTGTCTGTTAGAGAATACTTGAACAAGAGAATATGTGACTGGTTTGTGTGATCAAAAAAAGATTGCCGTAGGTGCGCCAAATGACATTGCAATTGACTTTTGCTTGATGTTCTTCCCGCATTGTTTTTACTTTTAAGCGCTGCTCTTTCCCTCCGTCTTTGGCCATCAATTTCTTGTTTCTTTAAGCATCCAAGCTTTATTCATTACCTAAATCACACAAATATCTTTGTCTAAGCAAAGGTATTCCACCAAACCCGTTGGGCAAAAGGATTGCAACATGAGCGCAAACGGATTGCCATAGGTGCGCAAGCAATACAACTGACTTTTTGCTTGGTGTTTGCTTCGATCGGTTTAGACCGGTTTTATGGCTGTTCGTGAGCAATTCCCAAATGCCTTTACGTGTCGGTTTGGGAAGAGCCTAGCCAGAGACAATTCCCGTTTAATTGCAAGGCAATGGTTAGTCGTTCTTGTGGGACAAAAAGGATAATGGTTGCCGTTTTCAACACAACTTTTAATCCAACAGGGATAATGATTATCCGTTATGTAATAACTTATACGATTTTTAAACAAAATCCCACCTTTTTCTCCGTGGACCCACTAAGTTGTGCAAGGTTTTTCATCTAAAAAACAGCTAACTACGGCTCGTTTTGACTTTTTCAAAATCGATTGCGTTTGAAATTTCTTCCCACAGGGATTCCCACTAAATATAGTACATGCGTGGGACGAAAGTACGTGAGTGGGACGAGGGGGAATAGACCATGGTTTTGGGAGTTGGGAAGAGGCTAGGAAGCTCCAAAAGACCCAGTCTTAGGGGAAGGGATAAAATGTACTACTCTTTGTTGGATCGGATGTATTAGGATTTGATGTGCTGAGTGGACGTTAGTTGGATGTTGGGGCGATTGTATCAATCCGACTTTTCGGGTACAAATATGGGTTTCGGTCTTGGGTCCTCTTGAATCAGCCAAGCCCATATCTTTGTCTAAGCAAGGTATTCTACCAAACCCACTGATGGGAAAAAGGAATGCAACATTATCGCAAGCGGATTTCCATAGGTGGGCAAGCGAATTGCAATTGACTTTTGCTGGATGTTCTTCCCGCACTGTTTTTGACATTCAACGTAGCTCCTTCCCTCTTTCTTTGACCATCAATTTCCTGCTTATTTTGCTTCATCAAGCATCCAAGCTTTACTTATTACCTAAAATCACACAAACAAATTAGTCAAAGTAATTATACTTGAGAACAATGAAAATACAAAGTTCGGATAAAATGGAGAATTAAAGCAAAAAGGATGAGATAAATGCCAATAAAAAGATATAGAATTATGCAATATTTGGCATTCATCAACCTTGTGAAGGGACTCTGTGGAACAATTGTGGGTGAAAACAATGCTTGAAAGAGCGAACTGAGTTTAACTACAAATATCAAACCTAAATTCATAAAACTTAATGCGTTCAATTGAATTACATTTTGTAAGCGAATCTCAAGGTGGTTCATCAGAATTGAATATGATAACTAAGTGAACCTGTTATTTAGTGAAACAAAGAATTTTGGGGTTAGCTAAGCGAACCTGCTTTCCTACGGTTGATGATAATCATGACTAACAAAAAAGTGAACAACAACGTAACTTGAATCATTGTTTTGTGACAAAGAACGAATCCTTGATCTTATTTCTCCTACGGATTTTAACTTAAACTTTTAATTGCTTTATTTATTTCTTTTTGCTTTTTAAAACAAGGGAAGGGATCACATGGACTCATGGTTTTGACTAAAGGTTTAGAAAAAATTTCTATCCGTCAATCTCTATCATCCAAGGGTTACCAATTTTGATGAGGTGGCATCTTTTTTCTCCAACAAAAGCTTTACGGCTTAGTCAAGTTTGAAATGACAGAAATTATAACACGATAAATAAAAATGTTGTCTCTCTCTCTCCGTATGTTTAGTTCTTCCAAAGAAAATTTGTTCATCATCCGAGTCTGTTCTTGATTATTATGCTCCTTCTTCCTCGTCTGAATTGGCGGATAATTGTACGACATGAAGGATGTTCTTGACTTTTGCTGGATGTTCTTCCCGCACTGTTTTTGACATTCAACGTAGCTCCTTCCCTCTTTCTTTGACCATCAATTTCCTGCTTATTTTGCTTCATCAAGCATCCAAGCTTTACTTATTACCTAAAATCACACAAACAAATTAGTCAAAGTAATTATACTTGAGAACAATGAAAATACAAAGTTCGGATAAAATGGAGAATTAAAGCAAAAAGGATGAGATAAATGCCAATAAAAAGATATAGAATTATGCAATATTTGGCATTCATCAACCTTGTGAAGGGACTCTGTTGAACAATTGTGGGTGAAAACAATGCTTGAAAGAGCGAACTGAGTTTAACTACAAATATCAAACCTAAATTCATAAAACTTAATGCGTTCAATTGAATTACATTTTGTAAGCGAATCTCAAGGTGGTTCATCAGAATTGAATATGATAACTAAGTGAACCTGTTATTTAGTGAAACAAAGAATTTTGGGGTTAGCTAAGCGAACCTGCTTTCCTACGGTTGATGATAACCCGTGACTAACAAAAAGTGAACAACAACGTAACTTGAATCATTGTTTTGTGACAAAGAACGAATCCTTGATCTTATTTCTCCTACGGATTTTAACTTAAACTTTTAATTGCTTTATTTATTTCTTTTGCTTTTTAAAACAAGGGAAGGGATCACGGGACTCATGGTTTTGACTAAAGGTTTAGAAAAAAAATTTCTATCCGTCAATCTCTATGCATCCAAGGGTTACCAATTTTGATGAGGTGGCATCTTTTTTTCTCCAACAAAAGCTTTACGGCTTTAGTGCCAGCCCACAGAAATTATAACACGATAAATAAAAATGTTGTCTCTCTCTCTCCGTATGTTTAGTTCTTCCAAAGAAAATTTGTTCATCATCCTAGTACTGTTCTTGATTATTATGCTCCTTCTTCCTCGTGCGAATTGGCGGATAATTGTACGACATGAAGGAATCATATTTTTGATCTCTGTAAGTGAGATTAGATTTTTTAATTGGGGTTTGATGATTTCGATGAATCTGTGTATTCAAACAATCTCTTTGTGTTCTGAGAACTTAGAAATAGCCTATTCTTTTTGTGTTCGTGCTTGGGTAATAAAAATCTTTGTATTAAGATTTTTTTTTCTTGTAGTGTCTAGTCTGATTGTTTGGTAACTTAAATTTTAAGGCAATGGGAATTCCTCTAGATAAAATTCAAATAGCAAAGAAGTTTGGTATTGTTGGCATGACTCTCGGTATTGGAATGCTAGTTAAACGTAGACCCGAGCATGTGTGTTCTTGTTGTCATGAATGTAAATACATTTTTAGGAGTTTGGTATAGTTACTTACATTCTGTGTTTCAATGTCTATAAAAGACTCGGGTACTTTCTTCCCGGATGGCGAGCCTCGAAGGCGGTTGCCTAACATTGATGACTTGTCCCTAACGAGGTAAAACATCATGTCCGCTCTTACTTTTTGTTGCTTCACAAACGCCTCACTCGAGTATGAATCGTGGGCGCAATGGTAGCTGTATCGACTCCGTCGAGAAGGTTGCGTGTTCAATTCACGTCCCGATTCTCTAAACGGTTTAAAATAAGATTACCGCACATTTCATTCTTTGTGTATGCAATTTCTTTATCCATCATCTTCGTGCTATCCTAGAGTTATGCTTAGTACTTAAAATGTCAATAAAATTCCTTGTAGATTACATTGATTTAGGCCAACTCTCACTAGAACGACATACCCATAATCAAATTTAATATAGGTTCAACCAATAGATATCCAAATATGTAAATGATATTTCAAATAATAAAATCTCTTATGAAAGAACATAAATCAAAATGTAGCCAAAACTAAAATATGTTTTAGGGGAAAACAGGTCTCTTATTAAAGAAAAAAAAAATAAAGATCGGAAAATTCGTACATACAGCCAACCTTCAACAGAACCCGTAAAATTGTACATTATATCGATTATCCGACATGAGAAAAAAAAAAAAAAAATAAGAAAATCAAGACTCATGTACAACTCTATTATTACCCAAGTTTGGGAGTTACTACTGTATCCCAAGTTAAATAGTGTCTTCGTTATTGACTTCTACACCTACAAGAACATTGGCAGTTAGAGTTGAAAATTATAATTCACAAAAAATAATTAAATTCTCGTTAATGCTTACTTGGTTCAACAATTTTCAATTGCTCTGTGTCCTAGTTTCTTCGGGCATTTTCTTTTGTTGTGCCCTGACTCTTCACAAATAGAACACTTTCTTTTTTGGTAGATGAAGAAGATCGATTGAGAAAGTTCGGTGCCCGGTGCTACTAACCTTTCTTTACCTTTATCATCTGATTTGGGTCTACCTTTAGTTTGTGATATGTTTGGATTTTGAACAAATGGTTGATTTAAATTGAACACCATTATTATCTTCTTGATGTTGATATTGAGAACTTGAAAAGATCCTTTATCTTCAACCAATTTGTTGTGTTCATCCATGATTCTATCAAGAAGCTATTTAACACCGTCAACTGCCATTTTGTATAATTTGTCTGATTTAGATGCAATGCATGCCATTTGAGTAGATCTTCGACATAAATAGCCCAGTCTTAATGCAACTGAACACTCATAAGCTCAATAAGACTTATCTCTGTTCATCAACTACTCTAAATGAGTTTGCACTTTCAACCATCTTTTTAAAATAAACTATGGTGAATTTTATCTACTTGCTTCCCAAGAACTTTAAGTACATGTTTGCAAGGTAAGCCTTTAAACTCAAAGTACTTGACACTCTCGCAAAAGCCTTCGTATGTACTAGGTTTCACCTTTACAATGAACTCTTGGAATCCACCAACCTTATATGTTACTAAGTAGGTGTTAAACTCATCACCTCTTTCTATTTCTTCCACTTAAAACGTATTGACTCTAGCAGTTGCTCGCGAAACTTTCCAAAGATATTCCGAGTGTATATTTTAGCTCCATGCTTTAATATTAAGTTCCTTTCGTCAATAAGTCGAATTGTATTCTCTGAAACATAATCTTCTTCAATTTCTCTGTCAACGATCTTTTTTAATGCTTAGTCATACCTAATCGTAAATTCTTTAAGATTGGTCTTTGACGTGACAAATTCGTTAAAAAATGCATTCACCCCTTCACTACGACCACTTGTATTCATGCCACCATAGAAAGTTCCACGGTGGTATACAGGTACCCAAGACTCACGAATTTCATATAGATCTTTTAGCCAATCATTGTTACTTAAGCCAAACTCTACTATCATGGTGTTCCATTTCTCCTCAAAATCTCTGATTTTATACTTATGATGTAAGCATTTTTTTCACATCTTTCTTAAATTTTAATTTTTTGAGTAAACGTGAGATAGCTTTTCTCCAAACTTTTCTTAATATGCAGGAGACATAAACGATGGCGAGTGTTTGGAATACCTTCTTTATAGCAAGAGCCATGGCAGCATCTTGGTCCGTGATAATTGCATATGGATGTTTTCCTCCCATAGCTTCAAGCCAAATACTAAACAACCTTGTAAATGTAACTTCGGTCTCATCCTGTAAAAGTGCACATCCAAACTGGATAGTTTGATAATGGTGATTTACCCCTGTTTATGGAGAAAACGGCATCTCATATTTATTTGTTCGATATGTAGTATCAAAGAAAACTACATCACCAAATCGATCATATGACATACGTGGCCGAGGGCGTCGACCCGGAAAAAAGTTCTTGCTCTCCCTTGTTCATCGACTTGGACTGCATAAAAGAAACTGTGGATTTTCAATTTGTTTCCTACGCAGCAAATAATTGATAACCTTATCGGCATCGCCAACTTCCAAATTCTTATACGACATTGCAAATGATTCCAATAGTCTCTTCGGTTAAACCCTATCTCTTGCACCACCAAAGATCGATAGGACTTTCGAAATTTGAATGTTTTCCTAGAATGCCTGCTCGGATCTTTCGCGGCATCTCGCATGCATCTATTTATGCGCATGAGCTTTCTCTTTTTTGGTGAGACAAATTTGTGGTTATGAATATCGGAAAATTGTGTTACGATCCATTTATTCCATTCGTCATCGTGAAGAAACTGATCTTTGCCTTGCGGTAACACTTGATCGTATTGCAACTTCTACCTTTTTTATCTATTTCCCTCTATTTTTTTCTTCCTTGTTTTTTTCCTTCATGAGCGCACACCATATAAATTCTTTGTCACTTCGTCTATGCCAACACGTGTTTTGTTTGTTGGTCAAATTCTCACTGAAAATCCATTTTTAGGCCATACTCATTTGTAATGTTCTTTCGCTTCTTCACTAGTATCAAATTTCATTCCATTATATGGTGTTTTATATTGCAAGAACTATCTTTTGAAGGGCCCTCACGGATAGCATCTTGTTTTTGTGTCAGCAATATGTTTGTATCGTCGGTTCCATCATCCAATACTCGATTTTCATCGGTTGTTTTGTTTGACGACTCATCCATTGATGATCAACTCTGAAAACAAATTGAAAAGTTAGAAATTAACTATGACAGGGTACCCATTAACTTTGTTTATCATCTGCTGCCAATTCTATGTGAAAATTCATTATACATGATTTGTAATCAGATAATCATGCAGATAAGCCACTAATAGCCTAGGCTTAAGATAAAAATGTTAACTTTCTTACAGTAGAGCAAATAAGAGTGATGATGATAAATTTTACCTCTTAAAATATATGTAGGTATATCATATAGTTGATGAGAGTACAATTCCAAACAGATGCGGAAGAGAAGAAAAAAATACTATTAGTATTGCAACTGAGAATCGGAGAAGAAGACTAAACGAATCCTCTTTCAAAGACGTGGAAGATATTCTTCCAAAAAACGTGTTAGATATATTTGAAATCAGTTACAAAATTTTTATCGTGTTATAAACTATGTACCGGCTTGGCTTGGATGAGCCATAAAGCTTTTGTGGGAGAAAAAAGATGCTACCTCATCAAAATTGGTAACCATTGGATGTATAGAGATGGACGGACATAAACTTTTATCTAAACCTTTAGTCAAAACTATGAGTCCCACGATCCCTTCCTTAAAACAAAACCCCTTTTGTGACATTATAAGACAATTAAAACCTCTTGCTTCTCGTGGGAACGAACTTGACTACACTATATTACTTGTTAATTAGGTGGAAAAATATTCACTAATTGGTTATGGCTACGACACGCATCCTTAGGCCATCTATCCTACACTTATGAGGAGTGTCCTAAAGTTAGGAAATAAATTTCCCTTCATTCTAATATAATTTTCAACTAACCTAATAACCATCTAAACCTAATCTTATATACACCTAGTCTAATTTTAAATTCATTTTAACTTTTCTTCTCTTTTTATTCCCTTATTTTTATAATCGTTCCTCGTAGTCGGATCATAAAATTACATCAATCGATTAACCAATCTTTTATAAACAAACCCATTCATAGGTATTTTTCCACAAGCCATTACTTTTAATTCGTTTTTGATTGAAAATTCTGAGTAGTAATCATCAAAATAGGGTGAAAATGGAAGTTATAGATAGTAGTTTGGTTTAAGAGAACATAAAAAAAAAAAAGATTTGGTGACCGAACTTTTGGATTTGAAGAACACGAAGAACACTTCTGTAGGAAGAAAATTTTGTGGGCCTAACCGAACTTTTGTATATAACACCAACTATTGTATTTGGTTAAATCGAAAAAAAGAATGTTCTTCACTGAACTTTAGTCTCTAAGAAAAAATGTTGGTTCAATCAAGTTGATCTTTTTCTCTAACTTAACTTTTCTCTGGAAAATGATATGTTGAGTTCAGTTACGTTATATTTTTTTTCTTATAACCAAAGTTTTCTCTGAGAACCTATATATTTACTTCGGTCAAGTCGCAATTCTTTTGAAGAGTTCAGCAATAACAGGTAGCCGAACTTAATATTCATGTTTTTCCGTTTATTTTAAACTGAAGTTCGGCTACAAAAATGGTGTACTCGACTAAACCGAACATTATCTGAATATCTGATAGCCGAACAAATCAAACACTCCACTAAAACTAAGTTCAGCTACCTATGCATTCAGAAACATTAGCCTAACTACATCTCCATGTATGTCCGATTGCTTATTCTTCAGATCTTGTAGTCGAACATGTTTGACCTAACCCAAATCAAGCTATAAAATTTCTCATTTTCAAGAAATTTTGGCCAATTTAACGAACACAAAACTAAATTCGAAATATGCCCGAGTAGTTTGAAGCCTAGTTAGCAATTTGGAGAGTGGCAAAAATTCTAGTCGGTAAGGTGAAATTTAAATTCAGTCAATTATGCATGATTCTGGAAAAATTCGTAAATGCATTAATTCGTGTTTACGTATTCTAGATGTGAATGGCCATAAAATTCCGCATATAAGAAAATAATTTTTAACATTTTATGGTGTGGGACAATATGGTTGTATAGATTAACAGGCAATCCTGGCTTAGTGGTATGGTGGGGGACAATTCGTAAGTGTGTTAATTCGTGTTTACGCATTAATTAACTCTTAATTAACTCCTAATACTAACTCTTGAGGCCCAACCGATACTGATTTCGTCACCTCCAGTGCTCCATCCTACAAAATTCATATTGACATTTTAACATTCCTTCTCTCGAATGGAAGGAAACAAAGAAAATGAACACGAAAGAATCACTCTCGGCACCAGCTAGATTTAGATCCATTTGTTTCTTTTTCTGTGAATAATGCCCACTTGAAAGCATATGGGTCGCACAGATTCTTGCAACTGTGTTTGTTGTTCTTGATAAGTGAGTTTAATTTCTTCAACCAAATTTCATTGCAACTTTATATCAGCCGTGTTTTGAGCCTAAGATTATATTTTAATGTCAGTGCAAGTAAGCTTAATCACTATGGCGCATTTCATTTGGCACGGGCTCGATGTTGTGCCGAGTACCTAAAACCCCATGTAGTGCTGATGCCGTGCCTTGTCTCATGGGCCATTTAGTGTTCCAATATAAGGTGTTAGGGTTTGGTAAGATTACACCTTTACTAATAAAAACCAGACCAACGGCGGCGCATCTATAATCCTCCTCCATTAACCATCTTCTTCTTCTTCCTTGTCAACACCAACACCACCATCGTTATTATCTACAACCTCCATCACCACTACATCGATGGGTTACAAAAGGAGTGTGGATTTTGTGTTTCATATACCCTGGAGAGAGTGGGAGGATTTGGGTATTTGGTATGAGCGGAACCGGAAATTGGGTTTTCATATAATGGTATCCATTGGCGTGTCGGTTTGTCGGATATTTGGCATGAGCAGATCCTTGAGTGAGTATCAAAGTACTAATAAAATCAGTCAGTTTACAAATCTAATTTTTGATGACTAATTTTAATTGATTTCTTCTCTCTTGTAAGGTAGAGATTTGGCGTGGAGATTTTAATTGACCCCTCATCAGAGGGGAGTAATCTTTAATGCTACTGCTATGGAAATACGGCAACTCAGAAAGTGAATTCCTGGTAGACAAGTATAAGAAGAATCTCTACGATATATGCAGAGTCCTGAGCCTCCAGAGGGCACTATTGAATGGTTTAGAAGCTTCATGGTCTCTTTTGTGCAATATTCCCTTGCTACTATGTTTTTGTGCAACATTAAAGCTTCATGATTCTGAACTAATCTCTGAAGCTACTATGTTTGTAGGTGGAACTGGTACCGTAAAAACTTTAGATTAGAATTTGGGCAAACTAGGATGTCAACCGAAGCTACTGAGAGCATCTTTTATGTCATCAAAATCATTTGTAAGTATTAACAGTTACACTCACAAATTAGTAGTTTTAGATCTATTTAATGCATTTCTAGATTGATTAGTAATGATATGACTCGCCTGATAAATAATACAATGACCAGCGGACTTAAAACCTTCAGGCCTATGTTGTGCATAGCCTGTAGTGAACTGGTACTAATTGAGCAACTTGTATTAGCTTTACAACTATTTATTTTAAGACCCTACGTATTAAAACCATTTATTTTAGGTCTTACATTTTTTACCAAATCCTCGAATTTGAGATTCCTATCATATTATCTACGACTATAACTATGATCCATGTTTGTTAGACCTTGTAAATTATGATAATTTGATGAGTGCACCAATTCTTCTTGAAGAATCATCTGTTAACACTGGCATGAAATCACTACCAGTACTAATCTTGCTTCCTCTAATGATGTTTTGGTCAACTTTTCTTGCAGGAGGGGACAACACATACGCACTAGCACTCTTGGTAGAGGTTAATTTTTAAATTGTGTACTTATATAAATGGTCTTTAGAATATCAGCAAAGTCATGCGTCTCTACACCTGTATAAGGCGGCTCAAAGAGGGAATATGCAACATTGGAGGAGGGAATCCAAAACCTGAGCGGAAGTGAAAGAAGGTGAAAGAAGGCGGCTCATAGAAGAGAAGATCAGTTGTAGGTAAGTGAAAATTCCATCTTGAATTTTTCCAAACTGTGTAATGGATATGGAAGGTAGAATTATTGTTTAGTGGATTGCCTTTTGTTTCTTTCTTTGCACAGCATATAGCATTTACAACTCTATCAAAAACAATCTTCTAATCTAAAAATATGGCGAATTACACACCTATAAACATCTTGGTGCTGTTGGTTTAACTGTCGGCTTATCAGGATTGTAGGATTGCTGTCTTTGACAGACTTGATTACTGTTCAAATCTCAAGAACTTACTCCCTCCCCTCTCAGTTAATCAGCTAACTTTAAGTTTATTCAGGGAGTCATTGGAAGTGCTGATCTGGTTTACTTCCTTGGCAGGCCAGACTCGCAAATATATGAAACGACGTTCTTCTTGAAGCTTGTAAGGATGCTGGACAGATCAGAAGATTCATCACATGAGCACAGATGAGGTTCATGAAGAGACAGACGAGGATGCAGTTGTGGAAACTCACGAGGCTTCTCAGCCTCTCCCAATCAACCCATACTCTGCAACTAAAGTCTGTGCAGATATGCCTTCGATGGCTTACGGGAGGTCATATGGTTTTCCTGTCCTAACCACCGGAGGAAACAATGTTCTGGGTCAAACAGTTCCTATAAGAAATTCATTCCAAAAGCTCATACTCTTGTCAATGAAAGGCAAACCAGTTGGTTTCATGGATGGATCCAATGTTGGAGTTATCTTTACTGTGAAGATGTTGCTGATGCTGAACACCGAGAAGTATCAGGTGTGGGATTCAAAGACCAAGGTCATGGTTGAAGAGCCATTGAAAGAATATGACAATGTTTGCACTCTCAGGGTCTGTATGTGCCTTTCCTCAGACCTGCTATGCAACTTCACACTTGAAGAAAATGGCACGAAATCATTGCTGCTAGAAGCAACAACATCTGAATCAAAGAATGAGTTGCCGGAGTTATTGTCAATTAATCAAGGACTCTCCGGTTATATATCAGGGAACTATGTAGGAGTTAGTTTATATTGCCTGTATCCCACCAAGGCGCCTAGTTCTTTGATCATTATTGTCTATTATTCTGATCAAGGACTTGGAACTTAGAATAGTCCAACTAGGCTATTTCTGGTTCTTATCTCCTGTTCATAGATTCTTAAATATGTGCAGGGTAAATAAATTTTGAGGATAGATGGTGAACTGATATAACTTTTGCTCCTCGAGTTAGAAGTAAACGTAATTGCATTATCTGAATCGTACCACCTTTTCTGTTGAATGTCTTTTTGATAAAGAAAAGAATATATTAGAGAAAGAAGAAATTACAAGAAAACTCTTAGAAGGAGTATATATTAATTTGAACGTAACAGTAATTTTGATTGTTAAATATCGGATTTGAACGTGTTTAAATATACACTCCTTTTAACAAATCCTCTACTTGGCCTTGCCCAAGATTTGATTCTCAATCCATTATGAGTTCTGCTGATTATGGCACTCTTTACCGTCATTTACAGTCACAGAATGCCTTCATGAGCCAAAGTAAAAGGACGATCAAGTTGTTTTACCTTGTACCATGTCCAGGACCTCCTGTGGGGCGGATTCCGTGCCTCGTCTCATGGGCCATTTAGTGTTCCTATAAGGCTTAGGGTTCAGTATTCTTACTTATAAAACCACACCAAGCAGTCCTATGGCGGCGCATTGTTCCCCCTGGTTTCCTCCATTAATCATCCTCTTCTTCGTTATTGATACCACCGCCGTTATTACTATCTTCAGTACACCACCACTATTATTAACATGGGTTTTGTGTCTCATAAACTATGGAGAGACAGGGAGGGAAGAAAAATGGTTGATTTGAATAATCGATATGTGCGGACTCGGAAATGGTTAATTTGTGGAAAGTTATCAAATGTGTCGGGTTCTGGATTGGCAAGGATTAGGTGTGTGGAAGAAATTGAGGATATAACACCACAAAGGAATCTAATTGATCACTGAGGTACTGGGACTGCACAAGATCTAATAAATTAAACGGTATGATTTTTCACTTGGTTTATGTTTCTAGAGGTTCTGTTGTTTATGAATGAGGGTAATTCAATTCAGTTGCTGTAACTTTCAATTTGTATCTGATTTTCACTCTTAGAGTGCATCACTGTCAAATCTTTGAGTTAATAATGGAACATTTTAGGATGCAGAATCAATTCTTATGTTATAGAGTAAACAACGCGGATGTTTTGGATTTTTCAACAGCCATCCTTAATTAACTGATTATATACATCCTGTCCTCAATCTAACATTTCCTGCACATTGCCTTTGCTTATGTGCAGCTAGGAGAAGCATTTGAAATTCTCAGAGAAACATCTGAAATAGATTTTGAAGTGTATGTGATTTGCCTCATTCTCAGATTTGGTTTCAAGCTGGCTGGAAGATTTGCTGATATAGTTTTCTGATTGCCATAATGGCTTCTTTTATCAGTAACTTGATTTTTGTGAAGTTGGTCAAATTAATCTTCGACTTAATCAGGTGATATTCATTTCAGACGATAGTGATGAGCGCAACTAATCTGGTTCATTAATCCTCCAGCTGAGAATTGCCTTTCACCCCTTGTATAGCATTGAAAAGGATTCTTCAAAATTTGCTTCTGACTTTCCCTTTTAGCTCAATTCTGGCGCTTCAAGGCATTAAGGTTTTACCCCGTGCATAATACAAGTTCTTATGCAATAATGATAATGATCTGTAGTTCTGATTGGTTATTATGCAATAATGGTACTTCGTTAGAAGGGTGTAAACATTGTTGTTTTTTTATGGTTTGGCACCAAATCAGGATTCACTTAGCGTAAGAAGTTAAGCTGGGTTGGTAATGAATAATAATCCTGATTGAGGTATATGGGTTAATGTCTAGTTGTGTACTTAAGAAGTTTTAGTATTAATGAGCTGCCCTGTGTAGACATTGAGTTGGCCCTCTATCTCGTAATGAACAAGGTATAAAAGTAACGAAAGTAAAGAAGAGAGCTCTTCTCTTGATCAGCATATATCCTATTTGTAATTGGACTCTGCTGACCACATTAAACTTCACTTTCTGGTTTTGTGTGAAATTTGGATTCTTTCCTTGAAAGTTTTGGAGAGGTTCTTGTGTACTTCGTAAAATCTTTGCTAGATTTCGTTCTTGTTCATCTTTGTGAAACAGTTTGCTGTGTTTATGAAATTGATAGGTTTATTTCCTTTGAGATTTACAATTTCTTGAATTGCTTTTACCTAAGATTGCAATTTTGTATGTCAGTAGCTCAACAAGCTCATCATCAGTACATTCAGCACTGCCGCGTCATTTCTTAGTGAGGTACTTGGTTAACTGAGGCTGACAAATAGTTTATTTTGTTTTTTTGCAACACAGAGTTAGTGCAATGAAGAACTTTGTTGCTGCCTACCCACAGAATTATATGCATGCGCATCTATTTTCCCCATCAATGGGTGAATTTCCCTTAGGCAGAGACATACAAGTTGCTTAGAAATGGATGACTTGAATAGCAACCTGACTTTGATAAACACTACTGAACTTCTAAAAAAATCCTCATCTCATCTATTGTTAATGAAGTGTCCTCCAAGTCTGATGCAGAAAATGCATGTGCATTAACCTGATGAAGGCCAGACAGCAGTACTGAAAAACACTAGCACCAAAAGGATAGCAAAATCAAAACAAGAAAATACTACACTTGCATTAAACGCAAAATTTCTGTTCTACCTGGTTCTTGATTTGATGATATGTGTTTCAACTTTATCAGAGCAATACTTTATCAATGTTCAATCAGGAAAAAAAATAGCTCCATATTTCAGTTTAGATGTATAATTTGCTTAGAAACGATTAACGACTAAACTTCATAGAGTAACTTATCTACCACAAAAACCATACCAACTTATCCTA
>JAJJWW010007367.1:0-95870 GCA_023531295.1 Papaver armeniacum | reverse complement strand
AAGTTCTAAATTCTTCATTCCTCTATTGCCACTCTAAAAATCGACTATTCAAAATTCGCAAAGAAAATGGAATACTCATTGCTTCCCTTGCTCGCTCTCGCGATCGTGCGAGAAGAAGATTCGATTATATGTCTGATTTGTAAAGATATAGAGTAGAAATTATCGAAAGCACTCCTTCGTCAATTTCATCTTAAAGCCAAGTTCTTGTGAATGATGTTTTACTATCTAAATCTCTTGATCCCGTATCTATCGAACCTCCGGAAGTAGCGATGATGAAGTTCCTAACCCTCCCGATAGCGATTATGACTACAATAGTGGTGAAGAGTTCGCAAATGAAGAGACAATTCCTCCTAGTAAAGTTTGTCAATGATGATCTGGGTGAAGGAGGATCTGGTGGAAATATAATAATCAAGCGAAAATATGGATAAAGTTCTTGAAGAAAATCCAATATCTCCTTCGGTGAAAAAAAGCGATATTTGAGAATTGACTTTCTCTTGTAATTTTTCTTCTTGTACAGTTACTTCTTTACGTACTTCAATCATCTTTTAGATGTGTTCATCAGTTTATTATTACTCTTTCTTGCAACGAGTATAATTTTTGATATTTAATAATTACTATTTTGTTTTCCATTATCTTCATTTATGTTGAATGTCATCATTGCGACAGATCGCAGGACGTCTTTATATTTTCATGTAATGACCCATTGATCTTGCCTTATCATTGCTCTTGTGTGGTCTTATTTTGCCTTCCTAGTTAAAGGTCTTATTTTGCCACCCCTCATTGCGACAAAATCGCAGGACCTCTTTACACTTTCATGTAACGACCCATTGATCTTGCCTTATCATTTCTTTAGTATTTTTTGCCTCTGCAGGATATTTTTCTTGCGACAATATGACAGGCCTAAATTTTTTTGCGAATGTAAAGCCCCATGACATTGCCGTCTTTGCGACGAAATCGCAGGACGTCTTTACACTCTCATGTAAAGACCCATTGATCTCGTCTTACCCTCGCGTTGGTATTATTGCCTCTTCAGGATCATCGCACAAATATGACAAGCCTAAATTTTCTTGCGAAAATAGAGCCTCATGACATTTGCGTCTTAAGACACTTATCAGCTCCCTAATGGAGGGTGCCGCCCTTATCATCTCCCTGGTTGCCCCTTCAAGGAGGCGTACATCGGCCATACAAGACTAGCTCCTCCCATCCGGTCTTAACAACAACCAGTTGTTTTCGCAACCTCTTATCCCTTATACCTATAGGGCTTATGGTTACGAGATGGTAGGCCTCGAAAGATGTTTATATTTGAGCCTACGGGTTATACCGCAAGTGCACGGCGTCTATTGGAGACGCGGCAAGTACGGGTCGATCCACAGAGACGAGGGGTGCTTTGTATGATCTAAGGCTTGCTTGACTGAGTTTCTAAGTAATGTATGTAACACAATATTGGTTGTCGAAGCGACTGAGATTGGAATGGTGACTCTAAACTAAGGCAAAGGTATAAAAGCACTAGGGTGTCGACTTCACCACCTAATCTGAGCTAATTCAGTTCACCTTCAATAACGTTCTCGTCCCTTGTAATGGCAAGGCTGCCATTCATCCAGGTTTCAATGGGTAGTCTCTCATCAACTAAGGTAACTAGACAACCCCTAGTATTAGTTTGTCTTGTCATAGTACAACTAATCACAGATTGGTTTTATTACTTAGATGACTAATCCTATCCTAGAATGGATATTCTAATTGCAATTAGAGTATTTTTCCATAGTACTAATTGTCTTCTCAGGGCACAATTAGTCTAAGGATCAATAATAACAATGAAGTATGAATTGCTACACAATCAACATAGAAGTGCTCTGACTACAATGAATACTTGATAGACACTGTGAAAGTGATATGTTGAAGTGTTCAAATTATGTTTATCCTAAGCCTTAAAGCACAACAAGAGCAATTATCAGAATATGAACTACAATTAGTAACAGATCATGGGTTTCATCTCAACCCTAGCAAATCAATTTAAAACATAATTAAGATGAAAACAACTACAAATTAACCCTAATTGAAGCACTGGCTAGTCCAGGCATCTCCTTCTACATACACAGACCACTTCAATTTATACATGCAACATAAAACCCTAACCCTAATTTCAAAAATCGAAATTAAAATTACATTAAACCTCTCACCCACGTCGCTCTAAATCGTTTTCCCTTTCTGCTCCATCGTCTCCGAGCTTTCCTTGCTTTGGTTTTCTCCCAACTGTGGAAATAACCCTAATTCTCTCTTTCTCGATCTTAGCTCCTAGGGTGAGAAGCTATGATTGAGAGAGGAGAGATATTTAGGAGTTGTTGAAGTGTAGTGGTGGTGTGGCTAGTGTCGGGAGGTGATGGAGATGGCTGCTCCCAACTTTGGTCGGGGAAGAAGATGAAGGTGTTGCAGAGGTTTTACGTCGGGTGATAGAGACGGGAGAGGTGAAGAAAGAGAAGATGGAGAAAAACAATGAGTTTGTTTCGATGGGTATAGGGTTAGGTAGTTTCGGTGTTGAGCGGGTGCATCGGCTGTTGATGTAGAGGTTGAAGCGAGCGTAGGATTTAGGAAGTGGAGGATCCGAACGGCTCGGGTGTATGTGGTTACGAGTGTGAAACGGGAGCATCGGCGATGATGGGACGGACAAAGCGTGACGTTGGATGTGGTGATAGCAATCTCACCGGATGAGGATGATACGGGCTTGGATAAAATCATGGGTAGCTCTAGCCCATGTCTTCCTTGTTGGGTTGTAAGCGATTTTTTTGGGCTTTGGCTATCCGCTCCATAGATGTTTGACTCAATTCTTCGCTCTTTAGCTCCTCGGTTTCTCCGGACTTTATTTATTACCTAAAAACACAAAATTAATTAATACAAATATTTATTCTTGAAAACAAAGAAAATACAGAATATGGGATAATATCTGATTTATAAGCGCAAAAGACGAGTAAAATGCCAATAAAAAGGTGTATAAATATGCACTATTTGGCACTCATCAAATACCCCCAAACCTGAATTTTACTTGTCCTCAAGTGAAACAGAAATTAGGAAATCCTAACTATACCCCTGCCGCAGGTCTCTCGAATGCATTTAGCGTATGCACTAAGCCTTTAAACCCCTAGGTGTCCCTAGTGGACGAGTTGTAGTCTCGTGAGGGTTTACAGTGTACCCACAAAACCTTCTCCAACTTCGAGTGTAAAAGAGTCTCAAGCCTCCAAGAAGCTATGAGGACATAGAGTTTCTGCATGCTAGTAAATGAAGTTAGAACTATCGAAGAACGCATTCTCATCCTTAAGTCTTTGAGCGAGAAGTAACCATACCATATGAAAGAATTCGGATTCGATTGTGATCATAAGCCTCGACTTTCCCCTCACCATTAGGGTTTTATGATAATTGCACTCAAAAAGATCGCTTTTTAGTCTCTCATGTGTGCGAGCGGGAATAAAGAGAGAAATCCTGCACACGTTGTAGGTAAGAAGGATAACCTTCGAAATAAACTGGAGACTCCACAGAAGTGTGGACAGAAAGAATCTTTTTCTGATGATCTCTAAGAAAGGAAATCAACCATTAGCAAGAGGTGGGAGTACTCACTCACTTCTCACCCGATCGACAATTAACATCAATCTCTCATAAGAACCATAGAAATGTCTTCAATCTTCGGTCTTCGGTCTTCAGTCTTCAACTATTGATGACGAACTTCTGAACTTCACAAAAACTTAATAATAATAATAATTTTTTTATTTTTTTTTCAAGTACATGGAATGAAAATAATACAACACATTTTTTTTATTTTTTTTTTTATTTTTTTATTTTTTTATTTTTTTATTTTTTTTATTTTTTTATTTTTTTTATTTTTTTTATAACAAACACTAACAACGATAAAATTTAAATTTTCACAAACTTCATTAATTCTCATCTTCTTTTCCTTTGAAATATGTAACCTTGGACTATCTCAACTTTTCTTCAAATATTCTCGCTAATGCTCCAACTTCTTGACGATGATGTGTTTCTATGGGTCTTGGCTGATTGAGAGAGAGAGAGATGCTAGCGCAAATCGATATTTAGAAGGAGTTTTCATCTTTAGACGTCACCCTCATGATTGACGGAATTAGCACTCAAGAGATCAAAAGTAGTCTTGAAAGTGGTGCGAAGTTGGGTAGCTCACCATTCCTACCGGAATTGACGTACGGTGACACACACTCTAAAAGCTTTTCTAGAAAGTCACAAAGAGTGAAGGTCGGTACTTTGCTTGATGTAAAATGGGTAGTCTCCACTATGGGTGATCACAATTCTACTACCGAATATCTAAACAAAGACCTAATTTGCCCTCAGGTATGGTTAAATCCAACTTTAACGCTCTAATCAACTAAGGAACCCGATTGTGTTCTCCTCGGTACTTCCAAGTTCTTATTTCGGTCAGAATCTCTATGTAAACATAGCTAGAAGCATGCTAGTGACTCTAAAATCTCTAAAAGTTGGAGGTTTTTACAAAAAGAGTTTTTGAAATTTTTTTTTTGATTTTTGATGATTTTTTTTTTTTTTTTTTTTTTGAAAATAAAAGGTAAAATAAAAGACTAAAAACTCTAAATGCAAATGCACCCCAAACCTAAATCAAACATTGTCCTCAATGTGTCAACAAGATAGGAAAAATTTAAACAGTCACGTACCACGAGAACTATCTTTGATAAGATAAAAAGGGGAAGAGATTCTAGGATGTCGGCAAGAGCAAGGTTGAGCTTCATTCGTCAAGGCTAGAATCCAATATTCTCAACGGAGATCATATCGGATTAGCATAATATATGTGCAAGAAGACTCAACCGAATCAAGAAAAGAAAAATTTAACAAGTCCCTCTTGGATATATACAATGAAAATGCACCATAAACCAACAATCTAAAGAGTTGAGGATCAACCCAAAAGACGATATGTACAACCATCAACAATCTTACACAAATATAACATGAGAGTGCACGTAAGACTGTAGATGTGAAGGAGTTTCCCCCAAACCTAAACTTGTGAACAGTGTGTGTTTGTGAGAACAAAATCTTGCAATTTTAAAGGTACATCATGCAAAAGGTCTAACTCAAAATGAGTTTTGCTAATTCTGAGCAGACATACACATTCCAACTGTGGCTCCTTAAAGTGTTATACTTTGATGCAAAATAGTCCAAGAGGACTTGGGAAGCACAAAGCTCTAAGCCTAAGTTAGGCATTTTCGAAAAGTTGGTTTTGCAATTTTGTGACAAACTACACCTAGGTTGGGTGAAGGAGTTTCAATTTGTGACTCGGGAGAGAGGTTAGGTACATCTAGGTTGTTTTCATTTTTAAAATCATTTGTACCATCACACACTTTCCTAAAGTCAGAAGAGGGTAAATCATGTTCATTTTCACAGGATAATTGCACAGGTTCCACAACAATATCACATGCATGAATATCAGAAGAAGCATCATTCATAGGGTTCACAGGAGAGACACTTAATGTCTCTGAACCTAAAGATTCTATTACATTTTCAAAATACACATGCTCTTCATATTCATCATCATCGTCATCATCATAGCAAGAATTCATCTCTCCATTCAAAATTGTAGTATTTTTAGTGTACTCATCTACCTCTAGATTAGGTTCATATTCAATGTTAGTTGCATGAGTAAGACTAGAAACACTATTTTCAATCCTATCATTTTGTAACTCAATCAGGTTCCTTTGAAGAATCATCTTGAGTTGTTCCATTGAAGGAGAGTCTTCACTAGTGGGTATGCATTCCTCATATGGATATTCATTGTATGGTTGTGCATGAGGTTCACTAGAGAAGGGAAATTCAGACATGTTGCTATATGGATGGTCATGCATTGCATTCATTTCAAGCCTAGCATTTAGCTCCATGAGTGTATCCATTGTTGATTGCAAACTAGGAGTTGGGGGAGTATAAAATTGTTCATCTCCCCACCTGTGGTGAATGATGCATGTGTGCGGGTTGATTATGGTCCCAATAGTCACTTCTAGACACTTCGTTCATTGGATTATCATGGTTTTCCCTAGACTGTCTAAAAGCATGCAAAATATAACGAGATTCTCAGCGGGGTGGTCTAAGCCACCACATAAGGTGCAAGCATGCATTTCATATTGCCTAGAAAAACTAGATTCGACAGTTGCTTTTCTAAAGCGGTTGCCTATCTAAAGCGAGATAGTCGAGCCTCTAATTGATCTAAAAGTGATGATCGGGTATGAGAAAATTGTTCATTTTCAACCCGGTGGATGATGTATATGATCATAATGATTAGGGTATGTGAGGTCGGGGCCCCGAGAAGGCCCATAAAGTTCCCTAAAGTCACTATGGTATGTGGGGTGTTCATCCTGTGCAAGGTGCCCGTAAGCAAGCTCTCTAAGGGATTTATTTGTTCCATCCCCCAGGATGCGGACCAAAATCTGACATGGTCTAGCTCTCAAATTGAACTCAAAGCCCGATGAAGTGGACTAAGTTTGGTTTATTGGGTTTTTGGTTTGTTGGGTTTCATTTGGTTTTGTTGGGTTTTGGTTTGTTGGGATTTGATTTTGGTTGATTGGGCTTCATTTGGTTTATTGGGATTATGTGTGGTTGCAGCCCAAAGTGTTTGCAAAACTTAATGGGTGTGGTAAACCTAGTGAAATTGGGTTCTAGCCCAAATGATGTGGGCTCGATTTTTATGCGAGACAGCCAAACAGTTTAGCTAATATGGGCTTGGTCATTAAAGGTTTGCTTCGACCAGTGTGTGGAATTGATTTGGTATAAGCCCAAAGCGGTGTGGCTTGATTGTGAGCGGCCAGTTAAATGCAAGCTCGGTGCTCGGTGGGCCTCAAAATGTACACCCAGGTTGGTTTGGTTTATGGGAAGCCTAGTGTATGTGTCTTGAAGGTTTATTTTGTGCGAGAGATTGGAAAATCTCTTGCACCGGCCGTGTCACCGGCTACGGGAGGCACAAACCCCAATTGACAACTCAAACTTACACAAAGAAGAAAAGAATCACAAGCAATTTTTAGCATACATAGCGATTCTGAGGGCACTGCAATGCACGGTGCGGACAAGATAGCGGGGCTATACAGGTGTAGCATGCAATGGGTTTTGCAGCTATTCTATCATGCAAAACAACAGCTATTCACAAATGCAGAAGATCAACAGCCAATGAACAGGGTCAGCTGTTTACAACATGCTCAGGGTTTGACTTAGGTTCCACACAACACAACACTCAGGGTTTGCATACAAGCACAGGCTACAGCCAATGCAAATCAGCCAAGTAAGTAGGGTTGCAGCAGGTCGCACTGAGTTACACGGACAAGTTGGCTCACAAGCTTATGCTCGAGGTTTGTATAGAGAGCCCGGGGGAAGGAGCATGCTAGAGTCTTATTCACATGTTAATACAAGGTTCAATTCAGACTAACCTCAAGTTCTGTACTCCTTGACTTCCCTTTCTTTGGTTCTTTGAGTAGCTCGATCCTTCAAGAGCTCACTGGCGCAGCAAGCACTTCCATTCATGCACCTTGGCTCGGAGTTACCACTTGCACAAGAAGACACGGTTGGGTGCACAGAATGCACTTTGCTCAACAGCTCACAGTACTGTAGGCTCGAGAGGAGGTTCGGTTAGCGGCTCAAGTGCACGAGAGCTATAGCAGAGCTCGAGCTATGCCCGGAGTGAAAACTAAGCCACGGAAAAATAAGATAACAAACAAAGTGCGGGGGCACTATGCGGATGGTTAACAACAAAGCAAAACCAACAAAAATAACGACTAAGTTACGGCGAAGATGCAAGTTATAGAAGAGTCTACCGAGAATGTAACGAGATGAGAAACTAAATGCTAAACACAAAGTACAAAAGCAAAGACAGATGCTAAAATTTCAAAGCTAAAAGAAAAAAATCAAGGTGATTAACCTAAGTTATATTGAAGTACCAGCTATACTACACTAACAGGGATGAAACGTAAATAGAAAACTTTACGAGGAGCAAAAACAAACAGCTATAACGGCCATACTATACTAACACGGGGTTATAAGCAAAAAAATGTAAATGAATATATACGAGGATAGGATGGAAATCGATAAAGCGAGCCAATATCGGCAAGGCACGCGCCAAGTCCCCGGCAGCGGCGCCAAAAACTTGGTAGCAAAAGAAATATGCTTTTCCTATGTTCTAATTCTGCAAGTGCACAGAGCCAATGGAGGCAGTGGCAAGCACAGGTCTTTCCACAGGGAACTAGGGTGTGCTATGTTATTCTCGGGGTTTCTCAACTGTTTTGGGGTTTGTGACGAGAGATATAAGCTTTATGTTTAAAGTCTTTACGATCGATTTGAAGTTGGTGACTATGAACTGAAATAAAGGTATAAAAGCACTAGGGTGTCGACTTCACCACCTAATCTGAGCTAATTCAGTTCACCTTCAATAACGTTCTCGTCCCTTGTAATGGCAAGGCTGCCATTCATCCAGGGTTTCAATGGGTAGTCTCTCATCAACTAAGGTAACTAGACAACCCCTAGTATTAGCTGTCTTGTCATAGTACAACTAATCACAGATTGGTTTTATTACTTAGATGACTAATCCTATCCTAGAATGGATATTCTAATTGCAATTAGAGTATTTTTCCATAGTACTAATTGTCTTCTCAGGGCACAATTAGTCTAAGGATCAATAATAACAATGAAGTATGAATTGCTACACAATCAACATAGAAGTGCTCTGACTACAATGAATACTTGATAGACACTGTGAAAGTGATATGTTGAAGTGTTCAAATTATGTTTATCCTAAGCCTTAAAGCACAACAAGAGCAATTATCAGAATATGAACTACAATTAGTAACAGATCATGGGTTTCATCTCAACCCTAGCAAATCAATTTAAAACATAATTAAGATGAAAACAACTACAAATTAACCCTAATTGAAGCACTGGCTAGTCCAGGCATCTCCTTCAACATACACGTACCACTTCAATTTATACATGCAACATAAAACCCTAACCCTAATTTCAAAAATCGAAATTAAAATTACATTAAACCTCTCACCCACGTCGCTCTCGAATCGTTTATCCGCTTCTGCTCCATCGTCTCCGAGCTTTCCTTGCTTTTGGTTTTCTCCCAACCGTGAAATAACCCTAATTCTCTCTTTCTCGATCTTAGCTCCTAGGGTGAGAAGCTATGACAGAGAGGGAAAGATATTTAGGAGTTGTTGAAGTGTAGTGGTGGTGTGGCTAGTGTCGGGGAGGTGATGGAGATGGCTGCTCTTCTGCAACTTTGGTCGGGGAAGAAGATGAAGGTGTTGCGAGAGGTTTTACGTCGGGTGATAGAGACGGGAGAGGTGAAGAAAGAGAAGATGGAGAAAACAATGAGTTTGTTTCGATGGGTATAGGGTTAGGTAGTTTCGGTGTTGAGCGGGTGCATCGAGTTGTTGATGTAGAGGTTGAAGCGGCGTAGGATTTAGGAAGTGGAGGATCTGAACGGCTCGGGTGTATGTGGTTCTGGTGTGAAACGGGAGCATCGGCTGATGATGGGACGGACAAAGCAGCGAGCGTTGGATGTGGTGATAGCAATCTCAACGGATGAGGATGATACGGGCTTGGATAAAATCATGGGTAGCTCTAGCCCATGTCTTCCTTGTTGGGTTGTAACTGATTTGCGCGCGGGCTTTGGCTATCCGCTCCATAGATGTTTGACTCCAATTCTTCGCTCTTTAGCTCCTCGGTTTTCTCGGACTTTATTTATTACCTAAAAACACAAAATTAATTAATACAAATATTTATTCTTGAAAACAAAGAAAATACAGAATATGGGATAATATCTGATTTATAAGCGCAAAAGACGAGTAAAATGCCAATAAAAAGGTGTATAAATATGCACTATTTGGCACTCATCACGAGACCGCACCCTAAGTGGAGTTTTCTTCGGGCCGAGTGCGGCATGTGCCAAGACTTGCCAAGAATGGCCGAGACACTTCAAATGCCCTGGCACTCTTGGCTCAACCGTGTACCTCGCGCCTTGGTCATACACCGACTCCTTGGAAGAGACCCTCGGGCGTCCAACCGGGGTATAACCTTATATATATATAGTTGGAAATCCAAGGTATCTCTCCCGGATGGGCTTTATTGACCCCAAATTTTCGTGACTCGGTTCCGGGGCGGTGTAACCTTTTCCCCCGAGCCATGTCAAGAGATACCCCCTTATATGACGCACTTTAGGTCTTACATTTGCCTCTTACGAAATATCATTCGCGAACTAGGGTGTACGCCATAAAGGTTCGTCCTATTCGTATAAATCATTCATTTTTGATTATCTCTTGTTATTTTACTTGCGAGATATTCGCACATTCTTTCTTTATTTTATGCAATTTCGCAATCACTCTGTCGTAAGAACTTTCCATATGAATTCATTGCATTTCATCCATTAAATATTTCGCAATCTATTCTTTCTCTTCCATCTTCTATGGGTAATATTTCTTGAGATATAATCTATTCCACGGTCTATCCAATCTTTGGCCCACATCTTTGCCCTCAGGATCCATTAATCTATATGCCCCTGTTCCAACTATCTCCTTGATGATATAAGGTCCATCCCACTTTTTCACCAACTTGCCACCACTTTCTCGCCGATATCTTTGGTGTTTCTCTCAATACCATATCACCTGGTTGAAATTCGCGTGTCTTGACACGTTTGTTATATTCTCTGGCTAATCTTATTGATAATTCTCCATATCTTTGTAGTGCTCTTTCTCTCTTTTCCTCTAATTTATCTAATTTAACCAAAATATTACCCGCACTAAGATTTTTATCCCAAGCTTCTCTCTTTGTTGTTGGAATAATAACTTCTGTCCCGAAGTACAAAACTTCAACTCCATATGTTAGACAAAATGGTGACATTCCCCTGTAGATTCTCGCCTTGTTGTATTGTAAGCCCATACTTTGCATTATGCACTTGTTCACACCATGCCTTATTATGTCCTTCTAACTTCTTCTTCAAAATATCTGCGATTGTTTTATTTGTTGCTTCCGCTTTGTCCATTGGCCTGCTGGGTATAAAGGAGTTGATTTCCCACATTTTATTTGAAATGCATTAAGCGACAATTCTATATTTTGTCCCTCAAACTGTTTCCCATTTTCGAGATACCAATTGTCTTTGAATTCCAAATCTGCATATTATGTTTTCGAATATGAAGGTAAAAATATCTTTATCGCGAATATGTTGTACTGCTTTTACTTCTGCCCACTTTGTGAAATAATCTGTAGCGACAATCAGATATCTCCTCTGCCCTGTACCTGGTAAAAAAGGTCCTACAATATCTAACCCCCACTTTCCAAAAGACCATACACTTGTTGAAGAGGTTAATGGTGCTCCTGGTGCATGTATTTTCTTTCCGTGCCTCTGACAATCTTCGCAACGTCTTGATATTTGTTTCGCATCTTCATGCATATATGGCCAATAATAGCCTTGCATTTTCGCCTTACGTGCTAAAGATCTTCCGCCACTGTGATTTCCAGCATCCCCACTGTGTAACATTTTTAACACCGCTTCTCCTTACTTTCGTGTTAAACATCTAAGCGAGGGTCCATTAAAGGATCTTCGGTATAATACCCCGTCTCTTAATTCATAATTTGTTGCACGGCTTTTTAATTTGTGCATCTCTAATCTATTTCTTGGCGTTTCTCCTTTCATTAGATAAGCATGAAGTTCTATTCTCCAATCTTCGCAATAGGGTCTTTGTGCTCCATCTTCTATGAGCATTACTTCTGCTTCTTCCTCTTCCTCTTTGTTGATTGACGGTGATAGAAGTGTCTGTATTTTTATGCATCTCGCAGTTGGATCTGTCATCATACTTGATATAAAAGCAAAATCATCCGCGAGTCTATTGTCTCTTCTTGATATGTGTCTCCATTTTATTTTTGGTATCTTCGCTGACAATTCTTCAACAAGGTTTTTGTATTTTTTCAAGGATGGTTCATTTGTAGTATATTCTTCTTTTATCTGGCGAATATCTAGCTGGGAATCACTGGTGACCCTCACATTCTCCAACTTCATTTCTATTGCGAATCGCAAAGAAGGTATTATGGCTTCATATTCTGTTTCATTGTCGGTAGATGCAAATTCCAATCTGAAAGAAAAAGCCATTTTATTGCCTTCTGGCGAAATTACAATGATCCCAATTCAGTTACCTTCTCCATTTGACGATCCATCTACCAATATTTCCCATCTGTTTGGCTCAGTTAATAAATCCCTTGGATTTCCATTTTCTTCTTCTATATCCATCATTTCTTCCACTGCTTCATCCTCTTCCAATGGAAAAAGTCTGCAACAACTTGTGATTTGGGTGAGGATAGTATTTAATATTTGAGTTTTCAATGACTTACTTGAGCATTCCATCTTTCAACCCTTCCTGACCTTTTTGATTTTTTCATTACTGACTCAATTGGTACTTTTGTCATTACCTTAACTGTGTGTGCTTCGAAGTAGATACGAAGTTTAAATGTTGCGTAAACTAATGCCAAAATTAATTTTTCAATTTTTGAATATTTTTTCTCCGCGGCATTGAATGTTTTGCTGATGTAATAGATTGCTTTTCCACTCCTGCGTCCATTCGCGTATCTGCTTTAGTGCATGCGAGGTTGTCGCAAAGGTAAATTAGTAATTCTTCCCCGACTCTGCTTTTTGTAAGATTGATATATCCATTAGATGTTCTTTTATTCCTTGTAACGCCTTTTCACATTCATCTGTCCATCTAAATTTCGCTCCTTTTTTAAGTATGTTGAAAAAATGCTTGCACTTATCAGATGATCGCGAGATGAATCTTCCTAGCGAAGCTAATAGTCCATTTAACTTTTGCACATCTTTCACTGTTGCTAGTGTCGGCATATCGCGAATTGCTTGTACTTTCTCTGGATCGACTTGTATCCCTTCTTTTGACACAATGTATCCTAAAAATTTTCCAGATGCCACCCCAAAGGTACATTTTTCCGGATTTACTTTGATGTTGAAATGTCTCATTTGTTCAAAAATTTCCTTCAAATCCCGTACATGATCTTTTGCTTCTTTACTTTTTATTAACATGTCATCCACGTATACCTCTAGTGTTTTATGTATCCATTTTTCGAACACTTTTTCTACCATCCTTTGGTATGTTACTCCAGCATTTCGCAGACCAAATGGCATTTTTGTGTAACAGTATAATCCTCTTGGAGCGAAAAAGCAGTATGCTCTTGGTCTTCTTCAGCGAGAGAAATTTGATTGTATCCCTTGTATCAATCAAGAGAGGATATCCTTTCATTTCTTGCTGCTGACTCAACCATTTGCGCAATATCTGGCAAAGGAAAACTATCTTTTGGACAAGCTTTGTTTAGATCGGTAAAATCTATGCAAATTCTTATCCCTTTTTCCTTCTTTGGGACTACGACCATTTTCGCTATCCATTCGGGGTATTTTGCTTGTCTAATAATTCCGGCGTCAAGCATCTTCTGTAACTCTTCTTCTATTTGAGAATGATATGATGTTGCAATTTTTCTAATTCTCTGCTTGAATGGTCTTGCATTTTTATCAATCTCTAATTTATGGCAAGCTACAAATGGATCTATCCCAGGCATCTCATCCATATCCCACGCGAAAATGTCTTTATAATCTCGCAACAAATCAATAGTCTTTCTTTCCTCATCTACCTCCATTTTAGTCCCAATTTTTAACATCTTGGGTTCTTCTTCAGTTCCGATATTCACTTCCTTTGTTGGCTTTGCCGCAGTGTAGCTAGCCTTCGGTTCTCCCATGGGCGTTGGTCCTTTTACTTCCTTTGCAAGTTTATTCTCTTCACCATATATTCCTTTTCCTTCTTCTGCTCTTATCATGTAAGTTCTAAATTCTTCTTCCTTTTTCGCTGCATTTGCCATCTTCTTGCGATCTTTACGCCACTTCACCCATTTCTTCATAATGTTTTACTTGATTTGATGATATATCCTTCCTTTATCGGTATCTCCTCCGATTTGCGCCAATTCCACTCGGCATAGGAAATTTGACACATTGATGAAATGTCGATGCTACAACTTTTATTGCATGTATCCATGGTCTTCTCAACAACATGTTATATGGTGATTCTATATCCACTACACATAACGTCAGATGTGTGTAGTTGCAGGAAATCCTACACTACACCCCTCACTAGAATATACACAATTAAGTCATTTTAAGATGAATGATTATGATTCCTCTTGATTGAATACTTGAATCTTTATAATATGAAATAGAAATGAGTTATAGAATTACAGTCACTCTAAAACTTTCTCTCTCCTAATGACTTGCTTAACAATTCAAAAAGAACTCTCCTCTTCAACAGACTTATTCAACCCTTTATATAGGGTAGTATACATGGATGACGACTAAGTCATCCTTTATTTTTGAGGAATGGCTTACGAAATATCGCAAGCGTACAAAGTATACAATCTCGCGACACTCTTAAACTTCGCCATATTTTCATATATTCCTCGTGTTACAAGCTGTCGTCATTCACTGCGTCATTTATTTTACTTCCTGCGACTCCATCGCGATTGTCGTTATTTATTAATCTCGCGAAGTATTGATGTCGCGATATTACGATCCTACATCTTGCCTCTTCTCATGTCTTCTCTGCGAAGAGAAATGTCATGAGAACCAATATTTTGAAATGCATAATCGCTCATCTTTATCTCATTTCCTCCCGTACTTTTACACGGAATTTATTACTGAGATGTTTCTTCTTCCACTCTTTTCTTGACACGTCTCTTTCAACCGTTTATTCTTGACCATTCATGTCCCATCTCGCATTAAATGCATTTGTTTTCTCGAGTTCTTCTCTCTATATATAGTTTTCTCACCCTTCTCTTCTTCTCTTTTTATTTTCCCTCTGCAACTTTTCTTGACTCTCTTCCTCCGCAATCTGCGTTTCTGCTACTGTAAATCTTTCCTTCTTTCTTTCTCTTGATCTTCAATTCTCTAATCATTCCCATACTCTAAAACGACTTCACTTGGTCGTATATATAAACCCCTTTTTAATGAAGCTCAAAAAGAATTTACAAGAGAAGGGCTTCATCCTATCAACCATTCCTGATCAAGAATCTTCACCTATACTTTCTGCAAAGTTGTTTTCTGATCATCAGTGTGATGATCAGAAAATCATAATCTCGCTAGGTCAAATTCTCGCAGGCCTTCCAATTCCTCTCTACAATCCCGAGATGCCTTTATTCTATGAAATTCTTGCTCATGAGAAATTCTCATGAGCTATTTATCAATTAAGCGGTGATTGCATCCGTTTAATGCTTGAATTATAACCGTGGCGCTGGTAAGGGATCTTTATATCCTGACGATGTCAAAGATCATAGATTCGCAAGTTTAAAAATAGTCGTTTGAGAAGTATACCGTGAAAACTTTTTGAAAATTATGAAGTAATAAATATGAGAAATGATAAATCTCATTTTGGGGTGCTCGATTGAAGAGAAAAGATAATATTCCCAAAGGATAAGTCTTATGCAAGATATTGATCGGCACTCGGGCAAAAATAATGTTCCTCGGTACTCCAAAGATGAGAAGTGGTGGGTTGTTCCTCTATTTTTGAGCGGACCTTATATTGTAGGTTCTCATATACTCCCTGCGAATCTCGAGACTATCGTCCTTGGGAATTTAAGTGGCCGAGAAGACAAAAGAGGTATATTTCCTATTTTTGGTTTGCTTTACGATATTTTCTTCCTCTTATATTTACTAGGCTTGCAAATTTTTCAGATTACCAAATTGAGGAAGAGTTATAAAAGAGACGTCCAAAGGCGAGTACTGCAGCGATACTCCGATCAATCACGGATGAAGTAAGAAATACTTTATTTTGTTATTTTTAACAATATTGTTGCCTCTGTTTCTTATCTTCATTCGTGTGCGAAGGTTGGCGTTAAAGAAATTGATATTCCGAAGTCACGAAGGTTAAAGGCAAGAATAAAATCACTCTTCGCAAGGATAAATCTTCTGCTCCATCTTCTAAAAAACGGAAAATCCATCCCTCTTCTCATTCTAGTTCCCAAACCAGCGAGAATTCTGACGAAGATGAAAATGAGATTGATACTTCTTTTGCAAAGAAGAACCATTCGGTCGAATCTGCTATGGCGCAATTGTCTAGTGTCTTCTCTGATTCTATGCAAGGATTGGGAGATGATCATTTATCTGCTATTTGCGAAGCTCTCGCTAATATTTGCGATGCCCCCCTGTTAGTGGATAATGATTCTTTTCGCGGAGTTTCCCGAACAATGGCTCCCAGTTTCTTAAATGCATTCAGTGCTTTGGTATGTTCATATTTCTTTATTTCTCTCGTGATTTCGATTATAAACCTTATCTTAAAAATTTCTTTACTTTCCTTTATAGTCTGGGAGAGCTTCCTTTGTTGTTGCCTCAGACCTTGAGAAAAGACGCAACAATCTTGAAAAGAAAAATCTTCAACTTAAAGAGAAGAACAAAGAACTAGAAACTGAAGTTGCGACATCTCGCAAGAAGGATGAGAAAATTCAACAATTGGAGGTTGAGTCTTCTTCCCAGAAGGACAAAATATCTACTCTTCAAAGTGCTAATCAAGAACTTTATGGTATAACACCCTCCTCTTTTCTTCATTTCTACTTTGCCATTTATTTTTCTTTGCCTGACTTATCATTTTCGCAGACATTTATAATCTTTCTGACGAAGCCATCCTTCTCCATTCATTCCCTGAACCTATGGATGATGATGCTCTTCTCGCTCATCTCAATGAATCTTTAAGTAGTTATTCAAACAAGATTAATTCTCTCTCATTAAATGAACTTCGAACCAAATTTCATCTTTTAGAAATTGAACATAGATCTAGTTTAGGTTTAGCCAACCGATTTAAACGTTTATATCTTGACTCCCAGGAGAGTAATAATATTCTAAGAAAAAAAATTAACAGCCTCATAGATGATAAGGATCGCATTGCTAATCAAGGTGCACAAGCATTAGCAAAATTCCAAAAAACTCTTCTTGAAGTCCAAATTGAACGAGACGAATCTCTTCGCCAAAATGCCATACTTAATGAGCGAGAAAATCAAATTCGTTCACTTCTTATCATAGATAATGATGATGAATTTGCTTGGGCTGCGAAGGTTCTAGATAATGCCGAAATAACTTAGGTGTTAACGTCGGTCTTCATCTTTGAGCATAATGCCTTGGTTAAAGATATGATTTACGACAGAGAAGGTTGTTTCTTGTTCTTCATTACTTTTCCGCTCCTTTTTTATGAAACTATTATTAAATTGCTAACTCATTGTCATTTGTTCGCGAGAATCGAGAAGGTTTCAAACTAGAATCAAGGAACTTGAATCTGAGAAAGCACAACTTGCAAAAGACTTCTCTCTTCGCAATGAAAAATATTCTAAGCTGAATAAGCAAATACAAACTATTGTGGCGAATTTCAATAATGATGATGTGCGTTTTCGCAATCAAACTATTGAAGTAGTTTGCAATGACCACAACATTCCTCTTTCTTCATATCCTTGTCTTCTCGATGAAATTCCTAAAAATATGCCTTCCTCAGATGTCTCTGATAGTGATGCAAGCGAAGAAGAGGAATCTGATAAAGAATCTGATGAAGAAGAAAAATAAGTTGAAAGATTGTTCTATTTTCCTTTTTCTCTTCCTGTGATACTTGTACATTTATCCTTCTAACCTTCCATTTTGTAATCTCTTACTGTAAATTGATGCGTGTCGTAGGTGCAATCAAATTAATTAATATTTCCACTTATAGAGGTGTCAAAGAGGCCAGGCCAGCCTGGACCTGATCCGGCCTGGCCTGTATAAACAGGCTAAAGCACAACCTGCCCGTGATGAAAGCAAACCGCCGGGCCCGGGTTCAAAACGAAATTTGGGCTCAACATTTCGGCCTTCGGCTGGGCCAGTATAAGCCTGCCATGCTAGGCCTGCCGTGGCCCGTATAGTAGAGTAGTATTAGTTGTGTAAGTTTATTTAGAAAAAAATGTACAAGGTTTGGGACTCGAACCTACGCACTCAGGCAGAAAGAAATACCTTTGGTAGGTGTCTGCTACCGATGATCCAGGCAACGTTATGTGCTCGCTATACACATTCAATTTTACTTAGATATATTTCAAAAGAGCTAATAGTCACGGCATATATATATTAAGTTATGGTATTATATTATATATATAAAACGTAATTAATTAGGTATATAAATGATGAAACAGGATCTTCCAAAATGTAATCAACATACTAAATCTTCTCATAAAATTATACTTTAGTTGTTTTTTTTCCTTTCACTGACTTTGGGATTAGTTTTACTTAAAAACACATTTTTTTTAAATATGGAAATTATATTTCAAAAGTTTTAGTCGATAAATTTTAGAATTCTTTTTTTTTTAATGTTGGAAACTTACTTAATTATAGTATGCATGTATCTTTTTATTATTCTTTTAGCTTCACATAATCCCAATTATTTATAATTAAATGTAACCTATTTATAAACTTAATCAAATTTAATTAATTCTGGATTTTATATCATTACCTAAAATAAAAATTAGGTATAAAGTTAATTTATTCTCATGCACTCTTGTTTAGATCAAAACTATACTTGTCACTATCTAAATGTAGTAAATTTATCATGAATTTATACACAACAATTACGGTGGAGGTACTGGTTAGGAGTGGTAACAAGTATGAATGAGGTCTCGACTTCAAACCTCTATATTTGCTCACTGATGGCAGGCTAGCCGGCTGCACTGGACTGGCCTGGTCCGGTTTATGAGGCACAGGCTCGGCCCTGTGCTAGGCTCAACGATGGGCTTCCCAGTAGGGCCGCATGCAGCCTACTTTATTTGACACCTCTATCCACTTAATTAAAAATAATATAATGGAAGTCAAGTTCGTTCCCACGAGGAACAAGAGATTCTAGTTGTAAAAATTGTCACAAAAGGGGGGTGTAAAAAGCAAAAGAAAGCAATTAAAAGATAAAGTTGAAAGCAATAAGAGAGACAAGGTCAAGGAATCCTTCTTCGTTGCAAAACAATGATTCAAGTTATGTTCTTTTCTACTTGGTATTAGTCACAGATTATCACCAACCGTAGGATAGCAGTCCGCTTTAGCTAGCCCCAAAATCCCTAATTTCACCGAGTAACAGGTCCGCTTAGTTATCGATTCTATTCAAAAGAACCACCACGAGGTTCGCTTACAAGATGTAATTCCCAGAATGCATTAAGATTTATGAATTTAGGTTTAGTACTAGTAGTTAAACTCGGTTCGCTTGGTTCACTTTCTAGCGTTGTTTCTACACACAATTGCTCCACGGAATCCCTCCGCAAGGTCTCGTGTTTGCTACTTATGTAAAGAGTCAAGAAACGATTACTTATCTCCTAACTTTCACTAGCTTTAGATCAAATTAACAAATCAATTTAGTTGGCCACCTAAACAATCTATCAATCAACCATGAATGTCTTTAAGATCATTCCTATTAGTAAAAACAAACGATAATCATGTGAAAAACCTCAAGATAGAATTGAAACAAAAACTTAAATCATATTAAGAACTAGGAATTCATCCTCAATCAATAATAAAATTAGCTACTCATGTTAAGGAGTTCACACAAAGAATAAGAAAAGAAAAGTGTTGTGTGTGTAGAGATGTGTAAAAGATATGTGTAGAACTTCTCTATTTATAGGCTTCAATATTCTCCAAATCTTCCAAGGAATGGAATCCTTTTCCTTTAGCAATTCAATTTCCAAATCCAAGCTTTTCTCAACTCTTCCATCTTCTCTTTCCAAGTTTGAGCCCAATTCTCCATCCAATTCCTAGTCCAAGTCTTCACACCATGAGAGAAGTCCATAGAAAATTCTGGAATTTTTGCTCGTCGAAAATCGGTATTATGGCCTAATCCGACCGGAATAGTCGCTGAAAGTTGTCGCTGGTGATGGAATATTCCGTCCAAGATTCTCAATTATCATTAGGTCAAACTAACAATCAACCGTTAGTCAATGGTCAAAGGGGAAGGAGAGTCGACTCGAGTTAGCTTCGACTCATTAATCGGGCTTACTCGGTTTGAGTCGATTCTTGAGTCAGCTGCTTACTCAGCTGACTTGATCTAATTCATTCTAACCTGAATTGGTCATTTGAACTCGGTTGGGATCGGTCTTTTGGCGGCTGCGAGTTGACTCCGCTCGAGAGGGAAATTTGGCCGAAGTTTCGGCTGATTACGGACTTCCGACCGTTGTTTCGAGGCCATTCTTTTCCTGCTCTTCTCCCGTAAATCCTAGCATACATCTATTCTTCTCATTACCCCGTTATACTGCTGCAATATCAACTCTATCAAGATCTCCATTTTCAACTCACGAACAAGTTTTAATCTTCCCCCCACTATCTTCGAAACGGCAACTCGACCTTCAATTTCTTCACTGTACATAACAATCATCAAAACCCATGTTCAATTTCTGCTCAGTTTAGCTAAATCAGCATCGACATGTTCTTTATCAGTTCAAGAACACAGCACTGCATCTCGATCTCTGATTCAACTCTCTTAACCATTCAACTTGCATCAACACTTTCATAAACAGAACCCATCTTCAATCTTGCTTGCCATCTCTTCCATTTTCAACCCAAAATCTCAATTAGTTCATGGCAGCTATCAATCTCAGACTCTTATCATCACCTTGTTCTTGGCAGCAGACTTCCATCTGAGTTCATCATTTTGTAATTCAAAACCATTTCAATCTCTCGCCCTTTCTTTAATCGATGGCAGAATCATCTCTGTCTATTTCATTTCGATTTCTCAAACTACAACCAAACCCTTACTGCCGATTTCATATCCAACAGTACCACCAACCCATGAAACTCACCATCATACAACCAACAACAGCGACATCAATTGTTCTTCAAATCCACTCTCAAACCCATCATCCATCACAGATTCAAACCCATCCAATTCAACAACAAACCGCTCTTCTCACCGAGCTTCATCAGAGACCATCATCGACTCAATGTCCAATCCACAAACCCCATTCCATTTCTATTATCCACCAGCTCAGAACCCATCAAGCTCAATCACTAGATCACCTTTTCTTTTTCATTCGAACTCCATCTGATTTCTTCACCACAAGCTCGTCTTCTGAAACCCATTAACTTATACCAATACAGCCACCATTAGAACCCATTTCTGTGTTCTTCCCGTCTGATTCATCTCTTCTTCACTCCCTGATTTCCATCTTCGATTAACAAACCCAAATTCCATCTATTCTGCATCTCCATCTCTGCCATAACAGCAGCAACTTCTCCATCAGTTCTTCCACAATCGACAATGAAACTTGATCTTCATGGCATCAGCTTTCTCCACGGCAAAACCCAATTCGAATACAACCTCAAACCCTAATCGATTCAAACAACAACAACAACTTCAGAAACCCTTAATTAGCCATAACCCATCTCTGATTCATCCTCTCTAGCTCCTCTTCAAATCGAAACCCCGTGTTCAATCTTCTCTCAATTTTCGGAGTTCAACGTCTCGTCCGGTCTCAAACTTCAATTCCTCCTGAGTCTCTGAGTTCGATCTCTGGCTCTTGTCGTTCATCTCTCTCGATTTCACAGTGGTAACAGCTCTCTCTCTTTCGGTTTCACTCGATTTTCAGATTCAATTACGATCTTCAAATCTCTCAGTTTATGAAGCAGCAGCCGTTGTTTCTTTTCTTCTCTGTTCTGTTCTTTCTCGTTTTCAACTTTTCTTTCAAATGATTGAGAAATCAATTCTCAATTTTAGGTTCAGGTTATAATTACACGGATCCGGGTCGGGTCAGATGGATCAGAGCTTCGGTTAGGGTATGGAGCGGGGGTATGGATGGATGGGCTTAGGTTAGGGTAAGGGTGGATTAGGACATGTGGGCTTGGGTATGGGTCGAGTTTAGGGTGTGGGTGGATTCAAACACCCACCATAAGTACATCCCAATTGTGCTATTCTCACTCCCTTCTTTTGGATAAGGGACACCTCTTTGACCTACCCTAACTATTATTGCCTTCCTTCAGTAATTTGAGTCACCCCTTAACCTTGGCTGGGCTCCATATAGTATTCCCTCCTTGGTGAAATGACAATTCCGCCCTTTTTGCTCAATTTGGTAATTTCTTCTTCTTTTCCTCCGTGCGACTCCATAGTAGCTATAAAACTCAAAACAAGCGTAAAATACATAATTTACAAGAAAAATAACAAAGAAAGCATAAACAATAGATAGTAAATAGGATGTATTCTACACCCTATCAAATTCCCCCACACTTAGACTTTGCTAGTCCTCGAGCAAATCAAACTAAAAACTCACAACTTCAAAGCGTTCAAGCGTCACAAGCATCCAAAAAGCTATGAGGACATAGAGTTTCTGCATGCTAGTAATAAGAAGTTAGAAATACTAAAGAACATATTCTCGTTCTTAAATGTTGAGTGAGAAATAACCACACCATAATGAGAGAACGCGTGTTTGAGAAACGATCAATAAGCATTTCGCCTCGACTTCTGCCTCTCCAAAAAGGATTTTATGACAATTGCACTCAATAAGACGTATTTTTATAGGTCTCACATGTGTGCAGGGCAGGAATGAAGAGAGAATTCAGCAACACGTTGAATGGTGGGAAGGATAACTTCCAAATATTTTTAAAAACCCACATCTTTTAATATTTTGAAAAACCATTTTTCCACGATCTCTAAGAAAGGAAATCAACCATATTATCGAGGATGAGATTACTTACTCACCTTCACATCCGATCGCCAATTATGATAACACCACTCTCCCACGGCATCCAATAGAAACGTCTTCCGCTCCTTGTCTTGATCTTCTTGGTCTTCGTCTTCGGTTTCAACTATTGATGATAAACTCTCGAATTTCATAAATCCTTGACAATTTGTAACCTTTTTACCTTAAATCCTTGTCGCTTGAAACTCCTTATAGATTTTCCTTCCCCACGGCTTATTAACAAAACAAATATTTCTCTTTTTTTTTTTATGAAATTTTCAATTTTTTTTTTTTTTTGAAACAAGAGAAATAAAATACAAAAAAATAAACCATGGCCGTGGGAGAAGTATTTTACCGCTTGATTCTTCACAACTTGTATCGTCTTGAAATCATAAACTTCAAAAATTCTCACTTAATTTTCTTCGCTCTTGTAAATAAGTCTTCATACTTGGATATAAAATTACCTCATTGTTTTGTAAGTCCTCAACATATATGTAAAATTCTGCCCTTTGTATGTTGCTTTACTTGAATTTGAAATTTGCTCTTTTTCTCGTTAGTTGCTTGTAAACCTTAAACTTTTTCAACTTTCCTTGTAGATTTTGATGTCGCTCCTTGTTGATGATGATTGTGTTTCTATGGATCCGTTGTTGTCGAGAGAATGAATGGTGCTAACGTAAATCGAACTACAAGAAGGAAGCTTTCATCTATAGACGTCACCCTTATGATTGACAAAATTAGCACTCAAGAGATCAAAGTAGTGCTTCTATTGGTGGGAGGTTGGGTAGCTCACCATTCTACCCTAATTTACGTATCAGTGACACACACTCAAAAGAAAGCTCTTTAGTAGATGAAAAAATTTCTCGGTCTGCCTCACATGATATGAATACGGGTAGTCTCCACTAATGATTGATCAAGAACTCTAATAATGCACTTCTCCTGCACCAAATTCGCATCACCGGATGATTAAATCCATTATTTAACACTCAAACAAGCAAGAAATCCGAATGTAGTTCTCTAACATTTCCAAGTTCAATTGTGTCGGTCAAAATCTCTATGTAAACATACCTAGAAGTATGCTAGTGACTCTAAAATCTTTAAAAGTTGGAGTTTTATGTAAAACTTTTTTTTTTTTTTTTTTTTTTTTTTTTTTAAAATTTTTTTTAATTTTTTTGTAATTTTTTTTTAAATACATGCTTAACCACTCCCCCACACTTAAACCTTACATTGTCCTCAATGTAATTGAATCCTCCTAGTAAAGTCAAGGTGGGAAATTTTAACATGATAAGAAACAAGAAAAAGAAATAACAAAAAAAACAAAAGGATAAGAAATACAAAACCTATGGGTTGCCTCCCATTAAGCGCTTGTTTTAAAGTCGACGGCCCGACTTAGCTCTTGCAAGATTCATTAGCCCGGATCAATCTCTTTCACGGGAAAACATGATTTCACATCACTAGGGTATCGTGTTGTCTCAAAGATATTGAAGTGGATGAGTGTACCATCAAACTCCATAGTCAAGGTGCCATTTTGGACATCAATCTTTGTTCCGGCGGTGCTTAAGAATGGTCTACCCAATAGCAAAGGTGTAGACTTGGAAGAATTCTCATCATTCATGTCTAAGACATAGAAATCGGCCGGAAATACAAGCTCATTAACCTGCACCAAAACATTCTCAACAATCCCTTTCTGTAAACATTAGATCAGTTAGCAAGTTCAAGAACTACCCTGGTCTCCTTAAGAGGACCAAGATTCAAAGAATCATAAATCGAGGAAGGCATAACATTAACCGATGCTCCCAAATCTAGTAAAGCTCGAGTGAACCTTGTTTTACCAATTGTGCAAGGTATATTGAAACTACCGGGGTCTTTTAATTTTGGTGGGAGTTTCTTGAGAATAAACGCCGAAGCATTCTCCCCCACACTCATGACTTCATTCCCTTTCAACCTTTTCTTCTTCATGCACAACTCCTTTAAGAACTTTGCTAACGAGGAATTTGCCGAATAGCTTCTATGAGTGGAATATTGACTTGTACTTTCTTAAGGATCTCCCAAATATCCATGTATTCCAATTCTTTCTTTGACTTGGCAAATCGGCTAGGAAATGGGGGTGGAGTTGTGAAAGTAGGAACCGTCTCCTTGGGAAAGTTAGTTGGGGATGTATTCTCCTTTGGTGCGGTTTCAATTTCCACCTTATCTTGTTGATTTGGTTGCTCCACTTGTTTCCCACTCCTCAAAGTAATCGCATTGACGCTTCTCTCTTGGATTAACAAATGGTTGTGAAGGAAGTTTTGTGGACGCTTGCGCTTTCAATAGGTTCACATCGGTCGCCAATTGCCCCACTTGAATTTGTAAATCCTTGATTGCCGAATCGGTCTTTTGTTGATTTTGTTGAAACAATGACGTAATACATTGCATCATGACATTAAGCTTATCATCTATCGAAGATCCTTGTTCCTTCACTTGAGGTTGGAATTGTTGTTGAGGTTGAAAACGTGATTGTTGGAATCCACCTTGTTGCTCATATGGATTGGGAACCGCCGCTTGCTTATTTGCATAGCTAAAGTTAGGATGATCCTTCCACCCGGATTGTAAGTATTCGAGTATGGATCGTACCTTGTCCTTTGATTTTGATATAAAGCATTCACTTGTGCGGTCTCATTATCCGGAATAATAACCGCGCCATCCTTTGAATCATTATCTCCATGTTACTCATTCTTTGATCAAGATGTGATGATGAATCACTAACTTCATGCACTCGCCTAACCATGGGTTCATCTCTTGTGTAGAATTGTTGCGAGTTCGCCGCCATGCTTTCAATCAACTCGGTAGCTTGGGAGACCGTCTTGTTTACTAGTGCACCACCACCCGCGGCGTCAAGAAGAGATCTATCGCTTGGTTGGAGTCCTTCGTAGAAGTATTGGAGTATCATAACGTTACTAAATTGATGATGTGGACAGCTTGCCACCAATCTCTTATATCGCTCCCAACATTCATACAATGACTCTCCCACATTTTGCTTCATCCCACAAATCTCCTTGCGAATTTGAGTAGCTTTTGATGCGGAAAATATCTCTCGAGAAAAGTCTCTTCATCCCATTCCATGTTGTGATACTTCCTAAGGCAAATAATATAACCATTCCTTAACATTACCCGCCAAAGAAAACGGAAAGCTTTCAACATTGCTCCATCCTCATTAGTCTCCTATGGAAGCATATCCACGACTATGGTATAAAAGTCCATAAGATGTTTGTTTGGATCTTCATTCACCATGCCATGAAACTTTGGTAACTCTCTAATCAACCCCGGCTTGATCTCGAAGGTTGAGTCGGTTTGGATACACCATTGTTGTGTGTCAAGCTTGTGAGAAGCTAGGTCCTTGAGTGTACGATCAGCCATTGTTTCTTCCTCTTTGTCCGAATCTGTGAATTCACTTGATGAAGAAGGAGGAAGTGGAGTGTTAACCGCACGAATGAAATCCTTTAGTTGAGTGCCGGATCGAAGACGTATTGGACTCGGTCTGCCCTCTTTAAGCATTCACCAAAGGTATAGCACCTGAAACAAGATTCTCGAAAACTAAGTTAGATACGGTATAGAATCTAACAAAGCAAGAATAAAGCAAAAAAGAATAATAAAAACAACTAAAAATCGCCCGTTGCTCCCGTGGTAATGCGCCAAAATTTGATGCGTGTCGTAGGTGCAATCAAATTAATTAATATTTCCACTTAATTAAAAATAATATAATGGAAGTCAAGTTCGTTCCCACGAGGACCAAGAGATTCTAGTTGTAAAATTGTCACAAAAGGGGGTGTAAAAAGCAAAAGAAAATAAACAAAGCAATTAAAAGATAAAGTTGAAAGCAATTAGAGAGACAAGATCAAGGAATCCTTCTTCGTTGCAAAACAATGATTCAAGTTATGTTCTTTTCTACTTGGTATTAGTCACGATTATCACCAACCGTAGGATAGCAGGTCCGCTTAGCTAGCCCCAAAATCCCTAATTTCACCGAGTAACAGTCCGCTTAGTTATCGATTCTATTCAAAAGAACCACCCCGAGGTTCGCTTACAAGATGTAATTCCACCGAATGCATTAAGATTTATGAATTTAGGTTTAGTACTAGTAGTTAAACTCGGTTCGCTTGGTTCACTTTCTAGCGTTGTTTCTACACACAATTGCTCCACGGAATCCCTCCGCAAGGTCTCGTGTTTGCTACTTATGTAAAGAGTCAAGAAACGATTACTTATCTCCTAACTTTCACTAGCTTTAGATCAAATTAACAAATCAATTTAGTTGGCCACCTAAACAATCTATCAATCAACCATGAATGTCTTTAAGATCATTCCTATTAGTAAAAACAAACGATAATCATGTGAAAAACCTCAAGATAGAATTGAAACAAAAACTTAAATCATATTAAGAACTAGGAATTCATCCTCAATCAATAATAAAATTAGCTACTCATGTTAAGGAGTTCACACAAAGAATAAGAAAAGAAAAGTGTTGTGTGTGTAGAGATGTGTAAAAGATATGTGTAGAACTTCTCTATTTATAGGCTTCAATATTCTCCAAATCTTCCAAGGAATGGAATCCTTTTCCTTTAGCAATTCAATTTCCAAATCCAAGCTTTTCTCAACTCTTCCATCTTCTCTTTCCAAGTTTGAGCCCAATTCTCCATCCAATTCCTAGTCCAAGTCTTCACACCCATGAGAGAAGTCCATAGAAAATTCTGGAATTTTTGCTCGCCGGAAAACTGGTATTATGGCTCTTAATCCGACCTAATAGTCGCTTCGAAAGTTGTCGCCGGTGATGGAATATTCCGTCCAAGATTCTGTTACATTAGGTCAAACTAACAGTCAACCGTTAGTCAATGGTCAAAGGGGAAGGAGAGTCGGACTCGAGTTAGCTTCGACTCGCCTAATCGGGCTTACTCACTGAGTCGATTCTTCGAAGTCACCGCTTACTCGGTGACTTGATCTAATTCAGCTAACCGAATTGGTCACCGAACTCGGTTGGGATCGGTCTTTAGCGGCTGCGAGTTGACTCGCCGGTAGGGAAATTTGGCCGAGTTTCGGTGATTATGTGACTTCCGACCGCCGTTGTTTCAGCCATTCTTTTCCTGCTCTTCTCCTGTAAATCCTAGCATACATCTATTCTTCTCATTACCCTGTTACTGCTACTGCAATATCAACTCGGCCAGCATCTCCATTTTCAACTCACGAACAGTTTTAATCTTCCCCCTGTATCTTCTGAAACGGCAACTCGACCTTCAATTTCTTCACTGTACATAACAATCATCAAAACCCATGTTCAATTTCTGCTCAGTTTAGCTAAATCAGCATCGACATGTTCTTTATCAGTTCAAGAACACAGCACTGCATCTCGATCTCTGATTCAACTCTCTTAACCATTCAACTGCATCAACACTTTCATAGCAGAACCCATCTTCAATCTTGCTGCCATCTCTTCCATTTTCAACCCAAAATCTCAATTAGTTCATGGCAGCTATCAATCTCAGACTCTTATCATCACCTTGTTCTTGGCAGCAGACTTCCATCTGAGTTCATCATTTTGTAATTCAAAACCATTTCAATCTCTCGCCCTTTCTTTAATCGATGGCAGAATCATCTCTCGCCTATTTCATTTCGATTTCTCAAACTACAACCAAACCCTTACTGCCGATTTCATATCCAACAGTACCACCAACCCATGAAACTCACCATCATACAACCAACAACAGCGACATCAATTGTTCTTCAAATCCACTCTCAAACCCATCATCCATCACAGATTCAAACCCATCCAATTCAACAACAGCTGCTCTTCTCACCGAGCTTCATCAGAGACCATCATCGACTCAATGTCCAATCCACAAACCCCATTCCATTTCTATTATCCACCAGCTCAGAACCCATCAAGCTCAATCACTAGATCACCTTTTCTTTTTCATTCGAACTCCATCTGATTTCTTCACCACAAGCTCGTCTTCTGAAACCCATTAACTTATACCAATACAGCCACCATTAGAACCCATTTCTGTGTTCTTCCCGTCTGATTCATCTCTTCTTCACTCCCTGATTTCCATCTTCGATTAACAAACCCAAATTCCATCTATTCTGCATCTCCATCTCTGCCATAACAGCAGCAACTTCTCCATCGGTTCTTCCACAATCGACAGTGAAACTTGATCTTCATGGCATCGACTTTCTCCACTAAAAACCCAATTCGAATACAACCTCAAACCCTAATCGATTCAAACAACAACAACAACTTCAGAAACCCTTAATTAGCCATAACCCATCTCTGATTCATCCTCTCTGAGCTCCTCTTCAAATCGAAACCCTGTTCAATCTTCTCTCAATTTTCAGGTTCAACGTCTCGATCTGGTCTCAAACTTCAATTCCTCCTGAGTCTCTGAGTTCGATCTCTGGCTCTTGTCGTTCATCTCTCTCGATTTCACAGTGGTAACAGCTCTCTCTCTTTCGGTTTCACTCGATTTTCAGATTCAATTACGATCTTCAAATCTCTCAGTTTATGAAGCAGCAGCCGTTGTTTCTTTTCTTCTCTCGTTCGTTCTTTCTCGTTTTCGGCTTTTCTTTTCAAATGATTGAGAAATCAATTCTCAATTTTAGGTTCGAGTTATAATTACACGGATCCGGTCGGTCGGATGGATCGTGCTTCGGTTAGGGTATGGAGCAGGGTATGGATGGATGGGCTTAGGTTAGGGTAAGGGTGGATTCAGACATGTGGGCTTGGGTATGGGTCAGAGTTTAGGGTGTGGGTGGATTCAAACACCCACCATAAGTACATCCCAATTGTGCTATTCTCACTCCCTTCTTTTGGATAAGGGACACCTCTTTGACCTCCCCTTAACTATTATTGCCCTTCCTTCAGTAATTTGAGTCACCCCTTAACCTTGGCTGGGCTCCATATAGTATTCCCTCCTTGGTGAAATGACAATTCTGCCCTTTTTGCTCAATTTTGGTAATTTCTTCTTCTTTTCCTCCGTGCGACTCCATAGTAGCTATAAAACTCAAAACAAGCGTAAAATACATAATTTACAAGAAAAATAACAAAGAAAGCATAAACAATAGATAGTAAATAGGATGTATTCTACACCCTATCAAATTCCCCCACACTTAGACTTTGCTAGTCCTCGAGCAAATCAAACTAAAACTCACAACTTCAAAGCGTTCAAACGTCACAAGCATCCAAAAAGCTATGAGGACATAGAGTTTCTGCATGCTAGTAATAAGAAGTTAGAAATACTAAAGAACATATTCTCGTTCTTAAATGTTGAGTGAGAAATAACCACACCATAATGAGAGAACGCGTGTTTGAGAAACGATCAATAAGCATTTCGCCTCGACTTCTGCCTCACCAAAAAGGATTTTATGATAATTGCACTCAAAAGACGGCTTTTTATGGGTCTCACATGTGTGCGGGTAGGAATGAAGAGAGAATTCTCGCAACACGTTGAATGGTGGGAAGGATAACTTCCGAAATATTTTTAAAAACCCACATCTTTTAATATTTTGAAAACCATTTTTCTCGACGATCTCTAAGAAAGGAAATCAACCATATTATCGAGGATGAGATTACTTACTCACCTTCACATCCGATCGCCAATTATGATAACACCACTCTCACGGCATCCAATAGAAACGTCTTCCGCTCCTTGTCTTGATCTTCTTGGTCTTCGTCTTCTTTCAACTATTGATGATAAACTCTCGAATTTCATAAATCCTTGACAATTTGTAACCTTTTTACCTTAAATCCTTGTCGCTTGAAACTTCCTTATAGATTTTCCTTCCCCACGGCTTATTAACAAAACAAATATTTCTCTTTTTTTTTTTTTTTTTATGAAATTTTCAATTTTTTTTTTTTTTTTTTTTTTTTGAAACAAGAGAAATAAAATACAAAAAATAAACCATGGCCGTGGGAGAAGTATTTTACCGCTTGATTCTTCACAACTTGTATCGTCTTGAAATCATAAACTTCAAAAATTCTCACTTAATTTTCTTCGCTCTTGTAAATAAGTCTTCATACTTGGATATAAAATTACCTCATTGTTTTGTAAGTCCTCAACATATATGTAAAATTCTGCCCTTTGTATGTTGCTTTACTTGAATTTGAAATTTGCTCTTTTTCTCGTTCCGTTGCTTGTAAACCTTAAACTTTTTCAACTTTCCTTGTAGATTTTGATGTCGCTCCTTGTTGATGATGATTGTGTTTCTATGGATCCGTTGTTGTCGAGAGAATGAATGGTGCTAACTGCAAATCGAACTACAAGAAGGAAGCTTTCATCTATAGACGTCACCCTTATGATTGACAAAATTAGCACTCAAGAGATCAAAGAGTAGTGCTTCTATTGGTGGGAGGTTGGGTAGCTCACCATTCTACCCGGAATTTACGTACGGTGACACACACTCAAAAGAAAGCTCTTTAGTAGATGAAAAAATTTCTGGTCGGTGCCTCACATGATATAAATACGGGTAGTCTCCACTAATGATTGATCAGCAACTCTAATAATGCACTTCTCCCTGCACCAAATTCGCATCACCGGCATGATTAAATCCATTATTTAACACTCAAACAAGCAAGAAATCCGAATGTAGTTCTCTAACATTTCCAAGTTCAATTGTGTCGGTCAAAATCTCTATGTAAACATACCTAGAAGTATGCTAGTGACTCTAAAATCTTTAAAAGTTGGAGTTTTATGTAAAACTTTTTTTTTTTTTTTTTTTTTTTAAAATTTTTTTAATTTTTTGTAATTTTTTTTTAAATACATGCTTAACCACTCCCCCACACTTAAACCTTACATTGTCCTCAATGTAATTGAATCCTCCTAGTAAAGTCAAGGTGGGAAATTTTAACATGATAAGAAACAAGAAAAAGAAATAACAAAAAAAAACAAAAGGATAAGAAATACAAAACCTATGGGTTGCCTCCCATTAAGCGCTTGTTTTAAAGTCGACGGCCCGACTTAGCTCTTGCAAGATTCATTAGCCCGGATCAATCTCTTTCACGGGAAAACATGATTTCACATCACTAGGGTATCGTGTTGTCTCAAAGATATTGAAGTGGATGAGTGTACCATCAAACTCCATAGTCAAGGTGCCATTTTGGACATCAATCTTTGTTCCTAGCGGTGCTTAAGAATGGTCTACCCAATAGCAAAGGTGTAGACTTGGAAGAATTCTCATCATTCATGTCTAAGACATAGAAATCGGCCGGAAATACAAGCTCATTAACCTGCACCAAAACATTCTCAACAATCCCTTTCGGGTAAACATTAGATCGGTTAGCAAGTTCAAGAACTACCCCCGGTCTCCTTAAGAGGACCAAGATTCAAAGAATCATAAATCGAGGAAGGCATAACATTAACCGATGCTCCCAAATCTAGTAAAGCTCGAGTGAACCTTGTTTTACCAATTGTGCAAGGTATATTGAAACTACCGGGTCTTTTAATTTTGGTGGGAGTTTCTTGAGAATAAACGCCAAGCATTCTCCCCACACTCATGACTTCATTCCCTTTCAACCTTTTCTTCTTCATGCACAACTCCTTTAAGAACTTTGCACAACGAGGAATTTGCCGAATAGCTTCTATGAGTGGAATATTGACTTGTACTTTCTTAAGGATCTCCCAAATATCCATGTATTCCAATTCTTTCTTTGACTTGGCAAATCTGCTAGGAAATGGGGGTGGAGTTGTGAAAGTAGGAACCGTCTCCTTGGGAAAGTTAGTTGGGGATGTATTCTCCTTTGGTGAGGTTTCAATTTCCACCTTATCTTGTTGATTTGGTTGCTCCACTTGTTTCCCACTCCTCAAAGTAATCGCATTGACGCTCTCTCTTGGATTAACAAATGGTTGTGAAGGAAGTTTTGTGGACGCTTGCGCTTTCAATAGGTTCACATCGGTCGCCAATTGCCCCACTTGAATTTGTAAATCCTTGATTGCCGAATCGGTCTTTTGTTGATTTTGTTGAAACAATGACGTAATACATTGCATCATGACATTAAGCTTATCATCTATCGAAGATCCTTGTTCCTTCACTTGAGGTTGGAATTGTTGTTGAGGTTGAAAACGTGATTGTTGGAATCCACCTTGTTGCTCATATGGATTGGGAACCGCCGCTTGCTTATTTGCATAGCTAAAGTTAGGATGATCCTTCCACCCGGGATTGTAAGTATTCGAGTATGGATCGTACCTTGTCCTTTGATTTTGATATAAAGCATTCACTTGTGCGGTCTCATTATCCGGAATAATAACCGCGGCCATCCTTTGAATCATTATCTCCATGTTACTCATTCTTTGATCAAGATGTGATGATGAATCACTAACTTCATGCACTCGCCTAACCATGGGTTCATCTCTTGTGTAGAATTGTTGCGAGTTCGCCGCCATGCTTTCAATCAACTCGGTAGCTTGGGAGACCGTCTTGTTTACTAGTGCACCACCACCCGCGGCGTCAAGAAGAGATCTATCGCTTGGTTGGAGTCCTTCGTAGAAGTATTGGAGTATCATAACGTTACTAAATTGATGATGTGGACAGCTTGCCACCAATCTCTTATATCGCTCCCAACATTCATACAATGACTCTCCCACATTTTGCTTCATCCCACAAATCTCCTTGCGAATTTGAGTAGCTTTTGATGCGGGAAAATATCTCTCGAGGAAAAGTCTCTTCATCCCATTCCATGTTGTGATACTTCCGGAAGGCAAATAATATAACCATTCCTTAACATTACCCGCCAAAGAAAACGGGAAAGCTTTCAACATTGCTCCATCCTCATTAGTCTCCGGTGGAAGCATATCCACGACTATGGTATAAAAGTCCATAAGATGTTTGTTTGGATCTTCATTCACCATGCCATGAAACTTTGGTAACTCTCTAATCAACCCCGGCTTGATCTCGAAGGTTGAGTCGGTTTGGATACACCATTGTTGTGTGTCAAGCTTGTGAGAAGCTAGGTCCTTGAGTGTACGATCAGCCATTGTTTCTTCCTCTTTGTCCGAATCTGTGAATTCACTTGATGAAGAAGGAGGAAGTGGAGTGTTAACCGCACGAATGAAATCCTTTAGTTGAGTGCCGGGATCGAAGACGTATTGGACTCGGTCTGCCCTCTTTAAGCATTCACCAAAGGTATAGCACTGAAACAAGATTCTCGAAAACTAAGTTAGATACGGTATAAAATCTAACAAAGCAAGAATAAAGCAAAAAGAAAAATAAAAACAACTAAAAATCGCCCGTTGCTCCCGTAAGGCGGCGCCAAAATTTGATGCGTGTCGTAGGTGCAATCAAATTAATTAATATTTCCACTTAATTAAAAATAATATAATGGAAGTCAAGTTCGTTCCCACGAGGACCAAGAGATTCTAGTTGTAAAAATTGTCACAAAAGGGGGGTGTAAAAAGCAAAAGAAAATAAACAAAGCAATTAAAAGATAAAGTTGAAAGCAATTAGAGAGACAAGATCAAGGAATCCTTCTTCGTTGCAAAACAATGATTCAAGTTATGTTCTTTTCTACTTGGTATTAGTCACAGATTATCACCAACCGTAGATAGCAGGTCCGCTTAGCTAGCCCCAAAATCCCTAATTTCACCGAGTAACAGTCCGCTTAGTTATCGATTCTATTCAAAAGAACCACCCCGAGGTTCGCTTACAAGATGTAATTCCCTGAATGCATTAAGATTTATGAATTTAGGTTTAGTACTAGTAGTTAAACTCGGTTCGCTTGGTTCACTTTCTAGCGTTGTTTCTACACACAATTGCTCCACGGAATCCCTCCGCAAGGTCTCGTGTTTGCTACTTATGTAAAGAGTCAAGAAACGATTACTTATCTCCTAACTTTCACTAGCTTTAGATCAAATTAACAAATCAATTTAGTTGGCCACCTAAACAATCTATCAATCAACCATGAATGTCTTTAAGATCATTCCTATTAGTAAAAACAAACGATAATCATGTGAAAAACCTCAAGATAGAATTGAAACAAAAACTTAAATCATATTAAGAACTAGGAATTCATCCTCAATCAATAATAAAATTAGCTACTCATGTTAAGGAGTTCACACAAAGAATAAGAAAAGAAAAGTGTTGTGAAGAAAGCATAAACAATAGATAGTAAATAAGATGTATTCTACACCCTATCATAAATCTATCATATGAAAATAAATAACAAGTTTTTATTCTAATCATTCCCATACTTGCCTCTGTTATTTATTTTCACATGAGAGAAATTAAGTCGATAATCTTTAAGTAATAATACTTCTTAATTTCGCAACTGCTGTTGCTGATTCTCCACAAATAAGTGAAGAAATATAGTCGTATTCGCAAGCTTGTTTGCTTACTCAATTTCTTGTGTTACCTTATCATCATTTATGTTGAAATTCATCATTGCGACAAAATCGCAGGACGTCGTTACACTTTCATGTAATGACCCATTGATCTTGTCTTATCATTGTTTGTGTGTGGTCTTATTTTGCCTTCCTAGTTAAATGTCTTATTTTTCCACCCCTCATTTTGCATCAATATGACAGGTCTAAATATTCTTGCGAACATAAAGTCCCATGACATTGATGTCTTGCGACAAAATCGCAGGACGTCCTTACACTTTCATGTAATGACCCATTGATCTTGTCTTATCATTTCTTTAGTATTTTTGCCTCTGCAGGATATTGTTTGCGACAATATGACAGGCCTAAGTGTTCTTGCAAACATAAAGCCCCATGACATTGCCGTCTTTTGACACTTATCGCCTCCCTAATGGAGGGTGCCGCCTTATCATCTCCCTGGTTGCCCCTTCAAGGAGGCGTACATCGGCCATACAAGACTAGCTCCTCCCATCCGGTCTTAACAACAACCAGCTGTTTTCGCAGCCTCTTATCCCTTATACTTATAGGGTTTATGGTTACGAGACCGCACCCTAAGTGGAGTTTTCTTCGGCCGAGTACATCATGTGCCAAGACTTACCAAGAATGGCCGAGACACTTCAAATGTCCCAGGCACTCTTGGCTCAACCGTGTACCTCGGCGCCTTGAGCATACACTGACTCCTTGGAAGAGACCCTCGGGCGCCCAACCAGGATATAAACTTATATATATAGTTGAAAATCCAAGGTATCTCTCCCGGATAGGCTTTCATGGGCCCCAAATTTTCATGACTCAGATTCCAGGGGCGGTGTAACCTTTTCCCTGAGCCATGTCAAGAGATACCCCCTTATATGACGCACTTTAGGTCTTACATTTGCCTCTTGAGAAATATCATTCGCGAACTAGGTGTACGCCATAAAGTTTCGTCCCATTCACTCACTCTTTCATTTTTGTTAATTCATTCAATCATTCATTTTTGGTTTTCTCTTGTTATTTTGTTTGTGAAGCTATCGCACAATCTTGCTTTGTTTATTGTAATCTCATTTCAATTCTTCAATCAAATTTTCATACATTCTTGATGGCGAGATTCTCGCGTATTTCTTCTTCAATTATTATTTCTTCCTCCTAGTCTTGATATGCCTTTGTCGTTAATCTTGATAATAATGATTATTCATTTCTTACACTTTTTTCTCCTGCTGCTCTCTGCTTCTGCACCATTCAAACCTCTTAATGGTTCCTTTCCATCATAATTTTCAACTGTTTTCATGCACTTGCTTTGCGATGTATCTTCACCTCTTGTATCTATGGTATCCACCATCAACCTTTCTCTTCTTTGTTCATCTTTTATATTTTGCTTCCAGCCCTTCCTTTTTGCAGCTCTTTCCTCACAACTCTCCACATCAATCTCATAGCATTTTTGTCCTTCCATCCAGTCTCCCTTTATAAATCCAACACCGCTAGGATGAGGAAACTTTATACACTGATAATAAGTCGACGCTATACCCTTGCAATTTCATGCAACCATGGCCTTCCGATCAATGCATTATAAGGGGATTCCACATCGACTACACAAAACAAAACTTCAGTTGATAATCCTTGTAAGGGTATTCTCATATGAACTTCTCCTTTAGGCTTATTCGCTGTGCCATTGAAACCATATATTTTATATGTCGAAGGTATCAAATCTTCATCCTTCCCACCCATAGTCTTGTAAGTATGGTAAAAAGGGATGTTTAATGAGCTCCCCGTATCAATTAAGATTCTATTGATCGTGTAGGATCAGAATATCGCAAGAAGGACATATTTGCGAAGTCTTCATCTACAACACATTGCGAGTGTCGCAGGTTGATTTGAAGAATGACGTAATAGATGATGATGGCAGAAACAGGAGAAAAGCGTGACGATCCTGCGAAGTTTAGAATGTTTGCGAAGATTAACATTAAAGCTTTTGCGATATTGTCGCAAAGGTAAATCCGAAATTAAGGGAAATATTAGTTGTACATGAGCTGTCATCCACTATGTAATATCCTATATAAAGGGGAGAGCAGGAGAGAGAGGGGGAGACACTTTAGAGGGGATAATTTTGGTAAGAGAGGGAGAGATATTTTTAAAGAGAGATTTATTTTTCTTTATCATCTTCTTCCCCTAAAATTAGATCTAGAGCTCTACAAAATATCCATTAATGGAGATTGTAAATGAAATACTAATGTAATCTCAATAATCATAGTGAAGAACCATGGATGTAGATCACATTGATCGAACCATGTAAAAATCCTTGTGTCCATTTTATAATTTTAGCATTTTAATCTTTATTTTGATTATGAAATAGATTTAGGTCTATGAAATATTATGAGGGGTGTAGTGTGGGATTTCCTGCAACTACAGATGCGCTAGAAACAGGGAGAGTAAAGGATTTATCCTGCCTATTCACTGATTCAAGAAAAATTTGGTAAAGTTTGGTTACTATCAGCATCAAATCATACTGGATCTACAAAGCTCAGGGATAAAAAAAAAAAAAAAAAAAAAAAAAAAAAAAACGGTAGTTTCAGAGAAATGTATACAGAGAAAGAGAAGCAAAAATGTTGAAGAGCAGAAGAAATGGATATTTCATAATGGATATTAGGAAATGGATAAGTAGCGAGTATCTAAGATCTTTCTCAGTAGGCGTAATATACTACATCAATTTAGCGAAGATATTACCTAAACATGGGATTAGCTAATGAAGAAACCAAAGAAGGATTACAAAAGAACGAATGATTGTAATAGCATCAATTTAGCTAACGTTTGAGACTCAAACGGAAGAAAGAACAAAGTGGAAAAATGAACAAAAGCCAAAGAAATGAAACAACCAGCGTGAAGATGAAAAACAGATGTAAACCAGTGTTTGTATTATTCGCATACAATAAAACTATCTCGCCAAAGCAGCGACAAGACCGCAGCGTTTGTATTATTTCTATCAAATTAGACAAAATTTCTGCGAGAAGGAAGTAGTTCTGTACAAAACGTGAGACAGAGCTCAGGTTCTAAATTGCTAATTAAACCGATTTGATTGCTTGCTGCGAAGGACAAAATCAAACAAATATACACGGAAATAAGAAATCTTCGCAGAGGCATTTCATTTCGCAAATAGCAGTTCGCACAGATGGTCAAGGTCGCAGAGTATAAGCTAAAGGTTATGTGTTCGAATTCGCATCCACACAGAATTTTTGCTTATTTTTAGTTTACCTAGGGAGAAAAAAAGATCAAGTTTCAGCATGGTGTGTTGATTTCGCAGAAGAGAAGTGGTACAGTTGGTAACGGACAAAGAGAGCAAGTTTTACTGCGCGAGTTCGAATCCCACCTTCTGCTATTTTTTCGCAGAATTTTGAATGTTAGTGTGCGAGATAATGGAATAAAGTTATAGTGTTGTGTGTTTGTTTCGCAACCAATAAGCAGCCCAGATGGTCAGAGAAGAAGTGTGCAAACCAGAGGACTTGGGTTCGAATCTCCATCCTCGCAAAGAATTTTTTGCTTCGCAAAGGTTTATATCTAAGCATTTCTTTCGCAGACACTTGCCTTGCAAATGTTCGCAGCATGAACAAATACTTCACAGATGTTCGTTTACTTCATAGAAATGTTTACTTCACAAAGAATAAAGTTGATGATTATTTCGCAAGTTAATTTCGCAAGAGAGGGTTAGCACAGTTGGTAGGGTGCGATAATATGCAAGAGGCAGGTCAAGGGTTCAAATCTCATTTCTCATACTTCTTTTTGCTGCGAGATAATTATATTTTGTGTGACATTTATACATTTCAAGGATGCTAGCTTCGCAAGCAAATCATATACTTCGCAAGAGACGACAACAACAAAGAAACCACCAAAGCTAAGTACCACTTTCCTTGAACATTTTACTTTTACAACAAATAAAAAGATTTTTGATTTGATTTACAAAAAGCGATTGAATCGCAAGATTACAAATATTACTAAGATTTTAAGATTATAAAGACTTCAAAATTACAAAGATTTCTAGATTTCAAAGTTACAAAAAAAAAAAAAAAAAAAAAAACAACAGAAAATTCAATTTATATATTTCTCTAGAATATTTCTTTTATAGACAATAAAGGATTTTTGATTTGAATCACAAAACGCGATACGATCGCAGAATTATAAAGATTTCACAACTACAAAGATTTCATGACTATAATGTATTAGAATTTTTCTTGAATATTTACTTTGTTTCAAATGATATGATATTATGAGAATGAATGAAAGAAATGACAGAAATGAAGGAATGAATGAAAGGATGAATGAAAGAATGAAGACATGCGATAATTTCGCAGAGATAATGGAAATGCGATAATTTCGCAAAGATAATGAGAAGAGATAATCAAAAAATGAATGATTGAACGAATTGACAAAAATGAATGAGTGAGTGAATGGGACGAACCTTTATGGCGTACACCCTAGTTCGCGAATGATATTTCGCAAGAGGCAAATGTAAGACCTAAAGTGCGTCATATAAGGGGGTATCTCTTGATATGGCTCAGGGAAAAGGTTACACCGCTCCTGGAACCTGAGTCATGGAGATTTGGGGCCCATGAAAAGCCTATCCGGGAGAGATACCTTGGATTTCCAACTATATATATAAGGTTATACCTCGGTTGGACGCCCGAGGGTCTCTTCCAAGGAGAGTCGGGCAGTATGCTCAAGGCGCGGGTACACGGTTGAGCCAAGAGTGCCTCGGGGTATTTGAAGTGTCTCGCCCATTCTTGGCAAGTCTTGCATATGCCGCACTCGGCCCGAAGAAAACTCCACTTAGGGTGCAGTCTCGTAACCATAAACCATATAGGTATAAGGGATAAGAGGTCGCGAAACAACTGGTTGTTGTTAAGACCGGATGGGAGGAGCTAGTCTTGTATGGCCGATGTACGCCTCCTCAAGGGGCAACCAGGAGAAGATAATGGCGGCACCCTCCATTAGGGAGCTGATAAGTGTCAAAAGACGCAAATGTCATGAGGCTTTATTTTCGCAAGGAAATTTAGGCTTGTCATATTTGTGCGATGATCCTGAAGAGGCAATAATACAAAAGACAAAGATAAGACGAGATCAATGGGTCTTTACATGAAAGTGTAAAGACGTCCTGCGATTTTGTCGCAAGACGGCAATGTCATGGGACTTTACGTTCGCAAGAATATTTAGGCATGTCATATTGTCGCAATAATGAGGGGTGGCAAAATAAGACCTTTAACTAGGAAGGCAAAATAAGACCACACAAGAAAAATGATAAGGCAAGACCAATGGGTCATTACATGAAAATGTAAAGACGTCCTGCGATCTTGTCGCAATGACAAAATTCAACATAAACATTTTGAATGTAGGTAATAGAGATCTTTCATCGCAAAAAAGATTACATGATAAGCTTGCGAGCTTGAGAAAATGATTAAATGATAAGCTTGAGAACATGTACATGATAATAAAACTGAGGCAATGCAAATGCTGCACACTTGATATTATGATCATATTATTATGCGATACTAATAGTGCAGGAATAAGAAAAGATGAAACACAAGAAAGAACTTGCGAGGAACAATAAATACGCAAAGAGTAATGCATATACTAGAGACAAAATCAGAGAAATGAAGAATGGAAGCAATTTAAAGCTACATCAATTTTAGAACGGCAAAATGAGCTAAGTAACGCAAACATTAGTTATACATTGAAGTAGATAAGCATTCTCATTACACAAGCATCATACTCGCATCATGAAAGCATTGCATAAGCATTTCATGGCATAAACATCGAATACACATTTCATAACATAATCATTACATAAGCATTATATTCGCACAAGTATTTTACAAAACTTCGCAGAATTATTTAAAATTTCGCAAGATTATTCGGAATTTCGCAAGATTATTCAGAATTTCGCAGGAAGTGATTATTTCACAATATGTGATTATTTCGCTCAATTATTTCACACAATTATAAGCAACTTGAAGAGATTATACTATCACATGAGCACAAAGCATGAGGCAGAGGCAAGATAAGAATAAAGAAACAACTCGCTCATTCAATATTTTCTCAAAGATTCTACCCTCATAGATAAAGAACAGAGGCAACTATGGATTACCAAGAAAACATTTTATGTTCTTTATCTTCTCGGCAAGAATCATTTCCAAAGAAGATGTTCACCAATGAACAACAGGAATCCTCACCAAAAATGGATTAATAATTTCGCATGAATAGAGGCAATACTTACTACTCTCATTCAAGGATAAATACTTCTTATATTTCGAGGATTAATACTTCTTATACTTCGTACTTCTAATTTCGCATGATTAGTTCGCAATACTTCTTATTCGCAATCAAGGACTTGATACTTCTTATACTTCTCAAAGGATACTTCATACTTCTTATATATTTCGAGGATTAAGTATTTCTTATACTTTTTAAGGATACTTACTTCTTATACTTCAAGGGTTGATACTTCTAATTTATTTCGCAAAAAGCTTCTAACTTCGCAAAAGAATAGAGGCAAGTACGTACTTTTCAAGTCCAATATTCTTTCGCTCGTTCCATCATCAACAAAGATCAAAGGCTACTACGACAATGGATTTTTTCTTAAAGATTTCTCTTCAAGCAATATTCAAGAAAAAAGAGGCAAGATGTAGGATCAGAATATCGCAAGAAGGACAGATTTGCGAAGTCTTCATCTACAACACATTGCGAGTGTCGCAGGTTGATTTGAAGAATGACGTAATAGATGATGATGGCAGAAACAGGAGAAAAGCGTGACGATCCTGCGAAGTTTAGAATGTTTGCGAAGATTAACATTAAAGCTTTTGCAATATTGTCGCAAAGGTAAATCCGAAATTAAGGGAAATATTAGTTGTACATGAGCTGTCATCCACTATGTAATATCCTATATAAAGGGGAGAGCAGGAGAGAGAGGGGGAGACACTTTAGGGGGGATAATTTTGGTAAGAGAGGGAGAGATATTTTGGAGAGAGATATTTTTAAAGAGAGATTTATTTTTCTTTATCATCTTCTTCCCCTAAAATTAGATCTAGAGCTCTACAAAATATCCATTAATGAAGATTGTAAATGAAATACTAATGTAATCTCAATAATCATAGTGAAGAACCATGGATGTAGATCACATTGATCGAACCATGTAAAAATCCTTGTGTCCATTTTATAATTTTAGCATTTTAATCTTTATTTTGATTATGAAATAGATTTAGATCTATGAAATATTATGAGGGGTGTAGTGTGGGACTTCCTGCAACTACAGATCGCCCAGGAATTTTCTGCTTCATCATCTTCGACATCTACAGGTTTTGGATTAATTTCCAATTTTACGACCAATGGGCTATCATGCGTCTCTCTGCCTTCAGGAATCTCTTCTGCGGTAAACGAAATAATCTGCATTTGCCATTCTTTTAACTGCGATGTCTTCGCGATGTTCATCACTTCTCTATTATCAGCATCCCTCGCAAAAACCCTACTGAGAACATTATCATGAAAATCTTCAACTGTTCGGTATGAATGTACAATGGAGTTGCAAAACAAATTTTTAGCTTTTGCTCCAACTTCTATTACGAATGTTTCTTTCCCCTTTGCTGAGTTTGTCCTGCATTTCTCGGTGGTGGTAACGGTTGAACCTTCTCTTCACTTTTTAGAAAATGATTCACTTTCCTCGTCAATCATTCCGAGAATGATTCTTTTTATATTTATGCAGTCATTTGTTAGGTGTCCATGAAAGCGGTGGTAAGAACAGAACTCGTGACTTCTATCACCTGGTGGTGGTTCATTCCCCATGTTCTATGGTGCAGGTATGTTTTCCATCAAGAGTATAGCTTCCCATATTTTTTCCACGCTAGTATTTAGTGGTGGCATTTTGATTTCCTCCCATACTACTCGTGACTTCGCCTCCTCCATGATAATTCTGCGCCTTCGACCTCCATAAGTTTCTTGTGGATGATCAAGTCTTTGAATTTTGTTATTGCCGCCACGGTTGTAGTAGTTCCTTTCCCTTTCAAATTCTTCCTGATCACGGCTTCCCATAGCTACTATCTTTGGCTGTCCATCATCTATTATCCTTTCTTGTTGCCCTTGCGAAGTGCTCGCCACTGTGTTTATCAATTTGGGTAATAAGCTTGCATTCGCAGCATTTGAATTTGTATTCGAAACTGGGTATGATTCCATCTCATTTTGCCTTTCCTCTAGAGAAATATATTCCTCCCGGTTCTCGCAACTCGCCATTGTAATTGTATTCTTGACTCTAAAAATTTGAATATATAACAAATTGGTTGCGAACATAGCGTTTATGAATGATAGAATGAGATATCTTTCATCCACTCGTCCACCATTTCGCTACACATCGTCTTCCATCTCACAGCTATGTCTCAAACTTTCGCCAACTCTTTGTTTCAGCCCAAATACATCTTCAATTCCTGGTCGCGAGGAGTTGTTACTTTTATATGCCCCTAAGAATATAGCTTGTAAATGATTGAATGACGTGATTGTGTTTCTTGGTAAACCCTCAAACCATTTTAGTGCTTCTCCTGTTAAACTTGATGCGAAATATTTGCACAATATGGTGTCATGATTTTCCCACTGTAGCATACATCTCACATACGCTTTGATGTGTTGTATTGCGCAGGTTGTTCCATCAAAAATGCTGGTTAATGCGGGTAAATTGCACTTTGGGGGTATTCCTCCTAATCGCACCTCTAGTGTAAAGGGGTTTTCGCAGCCTCTTCGATGGCCTCATCCAATTGTCTTCTTCCTCCTCCCCTTCTATTGTTCATCATTCCTATCATCTCTCGCCAACTCTCTCAAGATTTGTTCATTTACATCGATTCGAATTTATTGGTCTTTTTAGTTCCGCTCTCTCCTTCTGCGTTCATGTCTATTTTGATTTTCTTGTTCATCATTTTCTTCTCTTCTTTCTATGCGACTTTCTCCTTCATCTCGTTCACGAATTCGCACACCATTATATCTATCATTTTCTTCTTGGTTGTCTATTAGTTCTCCTTTATATTCTTTCATATTCTTCATTGATATTTCCATTGTTGCGATTTTGCTCACGCCTTCTTTCTCGATTCTCATGATTGTTCTGCCGAATTGCTTCCTCCAATTCCCGTTCTTCCATTTCTACTCTTAATCTTTCCCTTTCGCAGGCTAGACGCGCTTGTTCAATATAATATTTTTCGATGTCATCTTCAATCTCCATTTGTTTCCTCCGTGTTTCTCTCCCATGCAGTATTCTTCTTCCTTCTTCCTGATTTTCTTCACCAATCGGATTATTCTGCCCTTGACGTTGCCTATTGTAACGGCCCTACTTTCCACATAACCCCGGCCGATGATTAAATAGAAAGTATGTCGTTAATTTTCTGCAACAAAGTACATAACCACAGAAAACTAGGAACAAAGTTCCATTACAATTGTATATGCATAAGGGAAATTTTATTCTTTGCTACGATGACGTCCAAAAAAATAAATACGGTGTTCTTATCGACACTAAAATGATCCACAAATAGCTAAAAAAAAAGTTAAACTACCCGAATTCATATATCCCCACTGTCTCACACAGCTACATTACGCAAATAAATAAAAGAAGAAGTGTAGATGTCCACCCTCGGTTAGATATCTTCCGAATATCCACCGGATCGGAATCAATCAAACTCCTTCACGATCCCTAACAACACCTGAAAAAAATAGTCAATGGGAGTTAAACTCCAAAGCAAGCTCACTCAATCGCCGAGTCACGAAAATATAAAAAGGGAATTAAATAAATCGCAAGCTATTAAGCACGGCGTATAAAACCTAAGTAGGTGTTAGAAATGTCACCACGTTAAGAAAAACGGGGACTTCCCTAGATAACGACATTAACACCACTACAAGACTTCTATTGTTTTAGGATCCTAATTTAGTAGGATATCAGCACATGTTCAGAATCACACAACAAAGAGTTTGGCACATATCCACACCGATTCACCCTCATAAATATATACACGACTGTACCTGGTACATATATAACAGTGCTTGGGAACGCATCCCCTGCATCAAATTTCCTTGTTTGGAAACTAGATTAAAAGACTTACATAAAGCCAAATTTCCTTTTTAGGAAATAGAAAAGAAACTTACATAAAGCCTCTGGATATGTGGTATAGTGCCCTATCTAAATCACCACCTTCGAACCCCAAACATTCTGAGCAACGAAAGCTTTTGTTTAGGTTAACAGACTAAGCCAAACATCTTGGCATGCTTCCACTAACTAATAGATAAGCATACTAAACATTTCAGTCAACAATCTGATATTAAAGCTTGCCACATCCACTACCAAATCATAAGGCTACTGTAGCTGACATGTTAAGCTCCCATTCTTTATTAATCTCTAGTAATGGGTAAGACTATAACCACCTTGTCATACGAAATGGAGCAATCTCCACTAACTTTTATGTTAGTGCACCGAAGCTCCTATTCATTCCAAATACTTGATGACACTCTCGTGACATATTGGACTGCATTTAACTAATTGTATTCAATTTAAAAAAAATCACAACATTTTAACCATTACTTCCATCATTAACCAGTTCGTCAAATCCATCGAGTCATCCATTTGTGTGTATACAATAATTGCATAACCTAATGACAAGAATTGAAAGGCTAGTGCATTTCACAATGATCGCGTTACAGACTACTACGTAAGATTTACCATTTAGCAGGAATAATCTAATTTCTTTTTTTAAAAATCCTATAATCCTGCTAGCCCTGTTACAAACTAAATTAAACAACTCTATTTGTTCATCACATTTTCAAATTATCATTTTATTTAAATAATTAGATCAAATCATATGATAATTGTAAAATCAAGCATAATTAGAGTTTAAGATATATTTAATTGCCCTATCTACATCTATCCGAAACTAAGAGATCGAATCAACTTGCCTTAAACTTCTGCTAGTCCAGCCGATAATAAACCTTTAGGAAGAAGAAGAAGATGGTTCACTTAACAAATCCTAAAAACAACACAGAGAAGTAAGACATAATGAGCATAAGAGTAGTTTAATGAAGAGATCAGGGAAAAGTAAAACCTACATTGCACTTACTCCTAGTATTGATTCTACCCGGTGCTCCTTTCCGCTACGCCGTTTTTCTTGAAAACTAATGATATCGTATAAGGGATCAGAAACCCTTCACGATTATAAATACTTTTCTTTAAAACCTAAATAGTACTTAGTACTATGTCGACACTATTTTCGCTAAGGGGCAACCATATTTCCTATGAGTATAATTAGACAATTGCGTATTTAAAAGTAAGATATTACATTCTACCCCACTAGGAAAGGATTCCGTCCCCGGAATCATATTTACCTCGTTATTAAAAAGATGCGGATAAGAACGACGAATAACATCCTCACGCTCCCAAGAAGTTTCTCGTTCTTCTCGTGGATTCCATTGCACCTTGACAAATGGTATTTCTCGAGACCGTAATTGCTTTACTTGTCGTTCTACAACACGAATACCCTTATCTTCATAGGTGGCATCCGGTTTCACAACCAACTCACTAAGGTCTGCTTGCTGAGCTCGCTCCTCATCTCTTAAGTGCCTACGTAGCATTGAAACATGAAATACGTTGTGCACTCCTGATAATTGCGGTGGTAAATCCAGCTGGTATTCCACATTTCCAATCTTCTTAGTTATAGGAAAAGGTCCAATAAATCTAGGAGCCAATTTACCTTTCTTCCCAAACCTCATTACTCCTTTCATAGGAGACACTTTGAGTAATACCTCATCTCCGACTTCAAGAGGTAATGGTCGACGCTTCTTATCTGCATAACTTTTCTGTCTACTCTGAGCTTTACGAAGACAATCCTTAACCACAAGGATCTTCTATGTAGTGAGCTGAACCAAATCAGGCCCCAAAAATCTCTTTTCACCCACTTCTACCCAACACGCTGGTGAACGACAAGGTCTTCCATAAAGAGCTTCAAAATGAGCCATACCAATGCTCGACCGATAACTATTATTGTAAGCAAATTCTGCCCATGGCAAATAATCATCCCAATTTCCTCGGAAATCTAGCACACACGCTCGAAGCATATCCTCTAATATTTGATTAACTCTCTCTGTCTGACCATCAGTCTGAGGATGAAATGAAGTACTAAAATCCAAAGCTGAACCCAAATCTTGCTGAAAGCTTCTCCAAAACTTGGAAGTAAATTGAGCACCCCTATCAGAAATAATTGAGACTGGCGTTCCATGAAATACCACAATCTTCTCTACATAGAGCTTGCATAATCTATCTACGCTGTAGGTAGCATGCACTGGTAAGAAGTGAGCCGACTTAATCAACCGATCCACTATTACCCAAATAGAGTCATGTCCTCTCTTTGATCTCGGTAGTCCAACTATAAAATCCATGGAAATATTTTCCCATTTCCATTCTGGTATTGGGAGTGGTTGTAATTCTCCAGCTGGCTTTTGGTGCTCAATCTTAACTTGCTGACATGTTCGGCATTTAGAAACATATTGTGCAATATCTCGCTTCATACTTTTCCACCAAAACTGTCTATGCAAATCCTTATACATTTTTGTAGCTCCAGGATGGATAGTATAGCGACTACGGTGAGCTCCATCTAATACCTCACGTCTCAACTGGGCGTCCACAGGTACACATAACCGACCTCGAATCCGAATCCCACCATCCATCCCAACATCAAAATCTTCACTTAAGTCTCCAGATCCAAGTAGTTTCACACATCAATCATCCTTGGACTGAGCCTGAACAATACGGCTAATAAGTGCAGGTTGTACCACAAGATTTCCCAAAAATGCTTGAGAAGTAGAAGAATTCTTGGCGTCTAAGACAAACTCAGCCACTGTCTCCAACATCTTCCACTCTTCAACCATCATGGAAGCCAACAAACCCCTTGGTTTTCTGCTCAAGGCATCAGCTACAACATTCGCCTTACCAGGGTGATATTGTAAGCCGAAAGTATAATCATTGATGAGCTCCATCCATCGACGTTGTCTCATATTCAAATCCTTCTGGGAAAATATATACTTGAGACTCTTATGGTCAGTGAAAAGCTCAAATCTCTCGCCATACAAGTAATGATGCCACAATTTCAGAGCAAAAACTACCGCTGCCAACTCCAAGTCATGGGTTGGATAATTCTTCTCATGAACATGCAATTGCCTAGATGCATAAGAAATAACCTTACCTTCCTGCATCAAAACACATCCCAATCCTAGAAGTGAGGCATCAGTGTAAACCACTAGATCCTTTCCTTCTTCGGGTAAGGTCAAAACTGGTGCTGAAGTAAGCTTAATCTTAAGCTCCTGAAAAGCGTCTTCACACTTAGAATCCCAAACAAACAATACTCCCTTCTTAGTTAGCCTAGTAAGAGGTCCCGAAATACGAGAAAAATCTTTAATGAAACGACGGTAATATCCAGCTAAACCAAGAAAACTCCTAATCTCTGAAATCGTTGTAGGTTGTTTCCAACTCAACACTGCCTCAATCTTGGAAGGGTCTACAGAAACTCCGGATTCAGATATCACATGCCCCAAAAACTTAACTGATTGTTGCCAAAATTCACATTTCGAAAATTTTGCAAACAACTGATGCTCTCTTAAAGTCTGCATCACTAAGCGTAAGTGTTCCATGTGTTGTTCCCGAGTCTTGGAGTACACAAGAATATCATCGATAAAAACAATAACAAACCGATCAAGAAAATCTCTAAATACTCGATTCATCAAGTCCATAAAAACCGTAGGTGCATTCGTAAGCCCAAGAGGCATCACCAGAAACTCATAAGAACCATAACGAGTCAGGAATGCAGTCTTAGAAATATCTTGCTCTCTAACAAGAAGCTGATGATAGCCAGATCGCAAATCGATCTTCGAAAACCATATAGCCCCTTTCAATTGGTCAAAAGATCATTAATCCTAGGTAAAGGATACTTGTTTCTTATCGTGACCTTGTTCAGCTTCACTCGTAGTCAACACACAATCGTAAAGAACCATCTTTCTTTTTCACAAATAAAACAGGAGCACCCCATGGTGAAGAACTACGTCGAATAAATCCTTGACTTAAAAGCTGGTCAATCTGAGACTTCAACTCCTGCATTTCCTTTGGAGCCATTCTGTAAGGAGCACGAGCAATTGGTGTCGTACCTGGTTGAAGTTCGATGCAGAACTCCACTTGCCTATTTGGAGGTAATCCAGAACCTCTCTAACAAATCCGCAAAATCGACACAACTAGTATACTCGCAATCTGTAGAGACTAATTATCTACTACTTCACCCTCAATATGGCTAAGGAAAGCTTCTACAAATAGACTTCGAGATGTAGTCCGCACCACTACCTTAGATTGACTGCTTTGCAAAAGTGATTGTCTTGTCAGCACAATCCAATTGCACAAAGTTAGAAGATAACCAGTCCATTCCTAATATGACATCGTAAGGAACCATCTCTAACACATAAAGATCCGCCAAATGCTCAACATCTCCAATCATAATAGGACAAGAATCAACCTTGTTACTCAACTCTACCATACTACTCGTAGGAGTGGAAACACATAACGGAAAATCACACACTTTCATAGAAAGATTTACCATGCGAACTAACTTAGCAGAAATGAAAGAATGAGTAGCTCCGGTATCAAATAAAATACTAACAGGCTCTCCTAAAATAAAGAAAGTACCTCCCAAAGTAGCATTCTCCGTCTCGTAAGGTTGTACAAAGAAAGAGTTGACCCCGCCACGAGGTGCACATTACGGTTTGCAACCCCAGTGTTTGGTTGCTCACGTCTATCTCATTGTCCGAACTTTCTCTTTGGTAAATTCTCGATGCCTTGTGCCCCTTTTTCACGACAGCTTATAACAAAACCCATAGAAGTTAATTGGTTTGGCAAAGAAGAACCTCGCCCTCACCGGCACTACTCGCCCTTCATTACCACCGTTCTTCCGCCATGGTTCCCTTGATTCCAATACCCCTTCCTTTTCTTCCCTGGTTGATCACCTTTTTGAGTGACATTCTGGGTCTGCTGGTTCCTACCACTTCCATGTTGACCTGAAGAAACCTTTGATGCACGGCCAACCTTATTGTCCTTCTTCAAGTATTCCTCATCCTTCTTATGAGCCAAGAAATCTTGCTCAAGCTCTCTCGCACATTCAACAGCCCTAACATATGTGTCAATCATATGATTTGCAACAATATGCTCACGATACAAAGCATTCGGACCATAAACAAACCTACGTCTATTTTTCTCTTCGCATCCACCAAGTGAGGTACAAACATCGACAATCTTGAGTATTCAATCTCGTACTGAATGATAAAGTACCCGCTTAAATGAAAGAAACTCTCTCCTTAGCATTTCGAATACTCGAGGGAAATATTTGTCATCAAACATACGAATGAAGTCCATCCATGTCATGGTGGCATGATCCAATCCACGTGAAGTGAAGTCCACCAAGTATGAGCATCTCCGCAAGCTCAAAGGTAGCTAATCTCTCGCTTAAATACTTCGTGCAAGAAGGTCTTATGCCCCTAAAAATCTTGACCATCTCATCCTTCCATTCATGGGCTATCATTGAGTTATCGACTTTCCAAAAATTCTTTCGGGTTCAACTTTTGAACCGAAACTCAACCTTTCTATACCTATCTTCCTCGCTTTCAAAGAGGCGGTCCTTGGTTCTCGATGATTGTTGACTTGTCCAAAGATTTTGGTTCATAACAGAGTAGCGATCGCTTTGGCTATTAACTCGGGTAAGCCGTGCCATATTCACATTTACAAATCCGATTTCCTAATTGTGGTTCATCTCCATCAATAGGACTACCATTTCTGGTACTACCTCTTCCAAGATCAAGACGCCTTCTAGTACCACGCCTTGACATTCCTATATAAGTCAATGATAATTTTAGAAAAGAATACAATAAATATACTAATATTTATAAAGCATATCCAATCCATGGATATACATAACGAAACGTCCTAGGCTCACTCCCCCCCAAGTCCTAGAGTTACTCTAACCTAAGCTCATGATACCAACTGTAACAGCCCTACTTTCCACATAACCCCGGCCGATGATTAAATAGAAAGTATGCCGTTAATTTTCTGCAACAAAGTACATAACCACAGAAAACTAGGAACAAAGTTCCATTACAATTGTATATGCATAAGGGAAATTTTATTCTTTGCTACGATGACGTCCAAAAAAATAAATACGGTGTTCTTATCGACACTAAAATGATCCACAAATAGCTAAAAAAAACGTTAAACTACCCGAATTCATATATCCCCACTGTCTCACACAGCTACATTACGCAAATAAATAAAAGAAGAAGTGTAGATGTCCACCCTCGGTTAGATATCTTCCGAATATCCACCGGATCGGAATCAATCAAACTCCTTCACGATCCCTAACAACACCTGAAAAAAATAGTCAACGGGAGTTAAACTCCAAAGCAAGCTCACTCAATCGCCGAGTCACGAAAAATATAAAAAGGGAATTAAATAAATCGCAAGCTATTAAGCACGGCGTATAAAACCTAAGCAGGTGTTAGAAATGTCACCACGTTAAGAAAAACAGGGACTTCCCTAGATAACGACATTAACACCACTACAAGACTTCTATTGTTTTAGGATCCTAATTTAGTAGGATATCAGCACATGTTCAGAATCACACAACAAAGAGTTTGGAACATATCCACACCGATTCACCCTCATAAATATATACACGACTGTACCTGGTACATATATAACAAGAAAGGTTTGGGAACGCATCCCCTGCATCAAATTTCCTTGTTTGGAAACTAGATTAAAAGACTTACATAAAGCCAAATTTCCTTTTTAGGAAATAGAAAAGAAACTTACATAAAGCCTCTGGATATGTGGTATAGTGCCCTATCTAAATCACCACCTTCGAACCCCAAACATTCTGAGCAACGAAAGCTTTTGTTTAGGTTAACAGACTAAGCCAAACATCTTGGCATGCTTCCACTAACTAATAGATAAGCATACTAAACATTTCAGTCAACAATCTGATATTAAAGCTTGCCACGTCCACTACCAAATCATAAGGCTACTGTAGCTGACATGTTAAGCTCCCATTCTTTATTAATCTCTAGTAATGGATAAGACTATAACCACCTTGTCATACGAAATGGAGCAATCTCCACTAACTTTTAAGTTAGTGCACCGAAGCTCCTATTCATTCCAAATACTTGATGACACTCTCGTGACATATTGGACTGCACTTAACTAATTGTATTTAATTTAAAAAAAAAATCACAACATTTTAACCATTACTTCCATCATTAACCAGTTCGTCAAATCCATCGAGTCATCCATTTGTGTGTATACAATAATTGCATAACCTAATGACAAGAATTGAAAGGCTAGTCCATTTCACAACGATCGCGTTACAGACTACTACATAAGATTTACCATTTAGCAGGAATAATCTAATTTCTTTTTTTAAAAATCCTATAATCCTGCTAGCCCTGTTACAAACTAAATTAAACAACCCTATTTGTTCATCACATTTTCAAATTATCATTTTATTTAAATAATTAGATCAAATCATATGATAATTGTAAAATCAAGCATAATTAGAGTTTAAGAGATATTTAATTGCCATATCTACATCTATCCGAAACTAAGAGATCGAATCAACTTTCCTTAAACTTCTGCTAGTCCAGCCGATAATAAACCTTTAGGAAGAAGAAGAAGATGGTTCACTTAACAAATCCTAAAAACAACACAGAGAAATAAGACATAATGAGCATAAGAGTAGTTTAATGAAGAGATCAGGGAAAAGTAAAACCTACGTTGCACTTACTCCTAGTATTGATTCTACCCGGTGCTCCTTTCCGCTACGCCGTTTTTCTTGAAAACTAATGATATCGTATAAGGGATCAGAAACCCTTCACGATTATAAATACTTTTCTTTAAAACCTAAATAGTACTTAGTACTATGTCGACACTATTTTCGCTAAGGGGCAACCATATTTCCTATGAGTATAATTAGACAATTGTGTATTTAAAAGTAAGATATTACACCTATTTTCTTGATTTCTGTCATTTTTGCCATTCTGTAGAATTTCAGGACGTGGAATATAACGATCTTCTACCACTTCTCTTCTCTCGCAACATCCTTCACCGAGATTTGGCTCTCTTTCTAGATTTTCTTCATTAACATTTTCTACAGGTAATGTTCTCCTCATATCTTCTCTAACCGATCCTGATCTTGACCTGGTATTACTTCTCGACCTTCTATTCTGCAACCTCATATTTTCCATTCTTAACTCATGGTTTTGCCTTGTTAAATTTGCACGTTCTTCCGCTTCTAACCGCCTTTCTTCATGTATTGTTTGTCTCAATGCTTCTAATGCTGCGATTTCTTCATTTCCATGAATTGTTTCTCCCATCTCTTCTCGATTTCTCTCCTCTTGTCCATTATTTATCAATTGTTGCACTTCTTTTTTCTTTCTTCCATAGAATCTGATCTCCATGTATGCACACTCACCCTATCATAATCTATTACTCTATTCAGTGCTGGTTGAATCGGTGGTTGAATTTGACCTTCTTCTCTATCTCTTGCGTTTGTTCTTGATGGTTCACCTACTTCATTTCTCCTTTCTCCAGCAAATCTCCCGATTCTTCTAACAGCTTGTTGGTTGTTCTGATGCGTTCCTTCTTCTAGCCATTTCTCAATTTCAAGAAAGTTGTTGAAAATTATACGAAATTCTTTGTTGTTACTCCTGATTCTTTCAATTCACAAGGTTGATCTCTACTCAATCCCTGTTTCTAGCGCCATTATGTAGTTGCAGGAAATCCTACACTACACCCCTCACTAGAATATACACAATTAAGTCATTTTAAGATGAATGATTATGATTCCTCTTGATTGAATACTTGAATCTTTATAATATGAAATAGAAATGAGTTATAGAATTACAATCACTCTAAAACTTTCTCTCTCCTAATGACTTGCTTAACAATTCAAAAATAACTCTCCTCTTCAACAGACTTATTCAACCCTTTATATAGGGTAGTATACAGGGGATGACAATAAGTTGTCCTTTATTTTCGGAATGGCTTGCGAAATATCGCAAGTGTACAAGTATACAATCTCGTGACACTCTTAAACTTCGCCATATTTTCATATCTTCCTCGTGTTCTGGCTGTCGTCATTCACTGCGTCATTTATTTTACTTCCCTGCGACTCCCTCGCAGTGTCGTTATTTATTAATCTCGCGAAGTATTGATGTCGCGATATTCTGATCCTACAATGTGTTTCAATTTCTCCCAACAAAATTCGTATTTTTATCTCCCCTTTAGGTTTTGTTATGGATTTGCCGAAACCATAGATATGATATGTTGCGGAAGTTATTTCTTCAATTTTGTACCTCAATTCTTTATAAGCATGATAAAACATTATATTCACTGAACTCCCTGTGTCCACCAAAGTTCTATTTACTGCCCATTCTTCCATTATTTTTGTTGTTTTTCCTTCTTCCTTGCTTGCGTTTATTGTAATCACTAGTGGAGTCGTGTGGCTTAAATTCTCTCTTGGTATCTCTGCTGCTGTGAACATAATCCTCTGTTTTTCCCATTCTTTTAAGGGTAACGCCTTCTCAGCTGTTATAATTTTCTTTCCTTCAAAATCTCTTTTGTGTATTCTCCCTCTGATACTTTCGTGAAATTCATTAACCATTGTTTTTGTAATCATACTACATTCCAATTCTCCATTACTCTCTTTGATTCTGGCTTTCTACAATTTATCCATCATACTCTTGATTTGAACAATTTTAGTGACAATATCCAATCTCTTCTCTTCAATTGTCCCTGTTTCTAGCGCCAATATGTAGTTGCAGGAAATCCTACACTACACCCCTCACAAGAATCCACACAACTAAGCCATTAAAGATGAACAACTATGATTTTTATTGATTAATTCCTTGAATATTACAAGATAAAATGGAAAAGAGCTAAAGAAAATACAATCACTACAAACTTTCTCTCTCTTAATGACTTGCCTAACACTCGGAAAAAGATCTCTCCCTCAACAGACTTGTTCAACTCTTTATATAGGGTAGTACATAGTGGATGACAGTTAGACTGTCTTTTATTTTCGGGAATGACTTGCGAAATGTCGCAAGTGTACAAATAAATAATCTCGCAGTTCTCCTAGATCTCGCTAGATCTTCACACCTTTCTCGTGTTCTGGCTATCGTCGTCCATTGCGTCATTTATATTACTCGTCTGCGACGCCTTCGCAACGCTGTCGTTTATTGATCTCGCGAGGTATTGATGTCGCGATATTCTGATCCTATAAGAATTGTAATGGAGTACTAGAATGAGTGTTAGAAACAGAAAAAGGTCGTTTGTGAGATCTACCTAGATTACACTCATTACAAAAAAGAGTTTTAGTAGATAATGGAAAACCAATATCCTTTGTAAAGACTGGAAAGAAGGATCGATGACCAAGTCTTTGATGAAGTTAAGAAGAGGTGATGGTAGTGCAGGATAGAGCATGATGATCTAGAGTGGATAAAAATTAGATAGTTATAATCCATGTCTAGCTGTCCCTTGAAAAATTGTCCTCCATGACTTGATATCCTTCACAGTGAAATTATCATAAGTAAATGTGAGACTGCATTGATTATCATTTATAAATTTGTGCACAGAAACCAAATTTTGAGAAGAATGAGGTACATGTAAAATATTTGGTAAAACAACTTTATTACCATGCAAAAGCACATAAGTATGAGAAATACCATTAATGTGCATACATTTCCCATTAGCAGTGTCAATTTGATCTCCACCAGAATAGGAACCAACATTTTCTAAACCAAAAGTAGTAGAAGAATTATGAAGAGTAGCTCCAGAGTTTACAAACCAAGGGTTCTCTCCACCAATATTAGTTGTAGCAAGCATGGCATGAAGATTTTGTGGAGGTTGTCTACCTTGATAAGAAAAATTTTAGCCTATGGTGACACTCATAAGTAAGGTTGCACAAGAACCGGGCACTTGTCCTCAGACTGGACCGAACCGAAAAACTGCACTCGAACCGTGTAGTAGGTGACAGGGACCGGGACAGAATATGAGAACCGGGATAGAACTAGGTACATGGAACGGTTCTTGGGGGGGGGACCGACTTGTACCGGACCATAAGAACCGGTTAATATGAGCCGTTGATCTTGTGGTTAAAAAATAATCGTAGCCGTCGCTCCTAGGTTTGAAGCCCTATCGAGTATATAACCCCTATCATTTTTCTTCTTCTTTTTCTATGAAAAACAGCCGATGTTCAATCTATTTTTATATGTTTTTTCAACTGAATTTCAGGTTAATCTAAGGAAACTTCATCGAAACCTCATTTGATTCCAACTCAATACATCCTGTGAAACTTGAGCTACATCCACCAAAATAATCAACAAAACCCATGAACACCGTACAATCTCTTCTTCATTGATTTCTTCTTAAACTTGATTACTAATCAGATCGATGCAACAACAACAAACCAATCCCATCATGGGTAATCGAGCAATTTATACAGCCACCAAATCACGGTAGTACTGCAATTTTTTATATCCTTCCTTGCTGATTTCACTCTCAAAAGTTAATTTCATCTATCTCAGTTAGGGTTTTGAGCTAATTATATTAATTTCAATTTCAATTCCTGAATCTCCAATTTCTAATTGAAATTGATTTCATTAATTTCAGATTCATAGATCTTGAGGTATTGATATTAGGTTTCACATGATTAACAGTGAGGAATCAGATGGAGGAACAGTTGAAGAGTAATTGAAGTGGGAGTTTATTTTTGATTCAAAAACAATCGTGATTAATTGTTATGGTTTGATTAAAGGAAGGATAATGTTTATAATTTTTGTTCAGTATGCAAATTAGTGTGATTATAATGATTTATGCAAATCAGTTGAGGATGAATTTTGAAATTTGTTCATTGTAATTTGGTATGTTCAATTTGTCTGGAAACTCAATGAAGATATAAGAAAAGTGATAGGGTAAAAACCCGGTACCGGAGTGGAACCAGACAGTCTTACCAGTACAGGTCCAAGTCCAGGTACAAGTACATGTATCGGTCCTCAAAATGAGGTACAGGTCAACACCAGGTATAGGGAACGGTTCCAACAGAAAACCGGGCCGTACTGGCTCATGTGCAGCCTTACTCATAAGCAGTCTGTCCATACGTGCTACATATCTGACTCAAGGGTCTATCAGTATTAAAAGATTGTGGTCAGTAAATTGATGTTGATTGAACATGTTGAGGCGCAGAAGGAGTAAATTGAGTCTTAGGTGGACTGAATGAATTGGTGGAAGTACTGGCCTTGTAGTTGGGATTAAAAGGTTTCTTGCCTTTGTAATTAACACTATAACCAGTAATGGGGTGAAATGTGCAGGAATCGATTTATGAGTAGAATTATTGTTATGAGCATAGAAAGTTGTAGTAGGAGATATATTATGTCGATTGCCTGACACAACTACTTCCTCACTAATCAACAAATCAACACTGGAAACTGGAGGATTACGAACGCGAATTGAGGTGCAAATGATAAGAAAGAAGGATGCAAACCTCCTAAGATGATAACAACAAGTTCTTCATCTGAAACCTTAGATCCATCAATTGCTAATTCATTTGAGATTTTCTTGACTTCATCCAAGAATACAAATACGGTTCTTGAGCCTTTTTTAATACCTTGAAGTTGAGTACGTAATTTTATAGTATGAGTTGTTGAAGTTCTTGCAAATCTTGATTATATATTACTCCAGATTTCTTGTGAAGTAGTAGCACCAACAAAGTATGGGATGACAACTTCAGATATAGTAGATTGGATTCACAAAATTATTGTTTGATCTTTATCACACCAAGCAACATATTGTGGATTTTCAGTTTTATTTGTACTACGACCAATAAATTAGGAAGGACATATATTTTTTCCATCAAGAAAAGATAAGATCTGAAACTTATGAATCACCAGCATTAGCAAAGCTTTCCAGGTGATGAAATTATCATCTCATAGCTTGAGTTGAATCAAATTTACGAGTTGATGAACATGAATCGAAGTAATATCTGAAGAATTTGACATTGTAGAAGATTCTAAATATGGAAAAATTTGGATCATCTAACGGATGTAGCCTTAGAAGATAAATATCCGATAAACTGAGAAACAAGAAATTGTGAAAAAAAAACATATTTATTATCTGAATTTTTATTAAAGGTATTATTGATTGATTAGCGGAAAAGTGGATCGAGAAGGGAAACCTAATGTTTTCCCTTTAATACCATGGAGAAAATGGTGAAAAAAAGTTCTTATTAGAATTTATAAAACAATAGACAAACATTAGATGTCTTTTATATACTGACACAATACATAGAAGAAAGCTCATTACAACTGCGTAATGAACGGACCAAAAGAGTAACTGTAACTAACAGAATATTACAGAGATAAAACTAACTGCTGTTAGCAGTGTTATTACACACATCCTTCCTTCCAGATTCTACACTAGATGACTGCTTCAGCAGTGCTGGGACGACCAAAGTATACAAGGGGCTTGTTTTTCGTGACGCAATTGTAACAGCTTTTGCAACAATATCTGTAACAGTGATTTTATAACATTTATAAGCGTTATATTAGTCTAACACTTATATTGTAACAATTGTGTAACATATTTTGTAACATTTCTGTGAAAGTTTTAGATCTGATGGCTGAATTTTGTTTGCAATCAATGATCCAGATTAAAATTAAAAGTATAGGTGACGGTTTTTTGACCATTTTCATGCCGTATTAGCCATCAATCTGGTCGACTTCCATTCGTTTTCATTGCTCCTAACCGTAGTCGGGGACGATAGCTCTCCGATTGTTGACTCAATTTCGAGAAAAAATGACCAATACCCATTCAATTAAATCGATGAAAAATGAAAAAAAAAACGTCACAAGCAATGCAGTTTTAGGCCCCATAGTGATAGTATAGAAGGGACTCCCTTCGGTCGTCCCGAATACCAATAGGCGCTTCAAGGTTCTTATACGAACCTCTGTCTACATCTCTTGCAGCTCAACTTGAAATGGTTATCCTTTTATCAACAAGAAATTGTGTTTCCCGATTATTATTTTTGAGCTTCCTAGATATATTTTGAAATCTTATCAAGTCGTGCTTTAGTAGGTTGGAGTTTAGTTGCAGTATCACTCAGCAAGTACAAAATTATACCTCTTTGTCTCGTCCAATTTCCGATGTAGTACTGGTGTATCTTTCGGACCACCAATTATAATTAAAAGTCGCTCGAATGTCGAAGCATAAGAATTAATTTAGCAAACACCTTTCTCTAAATCTTCGAAGCTCATCTTTTTTTTTTTTGAAGGGAGAGACATAAACAAAAAGGAAAAAACCAAAAGAAAAACCTACAAGTAGGAAGAAGCTTCACTCTCAATGAGAGAAGCAATACAAGAAGGAGGGGAAGAAATCCATACAACTGAAGTATGGGTTGAAACAGCATGAGTTGTTAAGGAGTGCGCCACATTGTTGGCCTCCTTTTTGATAAACCTGAACTCAATCGAGTTAACTTTGTGTAAACACTCCCTGATTCTGCTAACTGTCTACTGGATGCGCCAAGGGAAGGGGAGGTGTGGATATTTTAACGTGTTGATTATATTAAGCGCATCTCCTTCGATCGCAACATTGCACTAGCCCTGTCTTATAGCCAGCTATGTGCATAGTAATGCTCCATATGCCTCTGCCTTAACTGCTGTAGTATAATTAAGCTCACGACATTGACAGCCTTGAAACCCAGCCATGTTGTCTCTTACAATAGCACTACACGCAAAACCTTTAACTCCAGCAGCTCCATCGAAGTTGATCTTAATAGTGTTAGCTTTAGGAGGTTCCCACACATTCTGTTGCGATTCTAAGAAAATAATTTCAGAGGGTATTGGGTTAGACTCGCCAGTATGAGCTTCTAGGTTGAAACAGCAAATTTCTTCTTTGATAATTGCCTGAATATCAAACTTACCCCTGTTGAATACAATGTTATTTCTGGTCTTCCAAATAGCCCAGAACATACAAGCCCCCATCTTCATTTTCGAATAATCACCACCTTCCATAAGCCATCTTGAGATGCAGTCTTGGACTGTGTCAGTTGGTCTCAATCCAGTCCTGAGATTCATGGGGGAAGCGAAGAGAGCATCCTGAGTAGCTTGACAGTGCATGAAGAGGTGATCGACTGTTTCGATCTCATTATCACCATTAATGCCATTTATGTGTCTCAGCAGATTACTTGCAACAGCTAACCCATTCTTTAGAATCCTCTATATGAACATTTGGATCTTAGGAGCAATATTTTTCAACTTCCATAATCTCTTCTAAGGGTATTCAGAGCTTGCAGAAGTAGTTGGTTGTTTGTCAGCTAACATTTTTAGGTAAGATTTGACCGAAAACTCATCTGTGGGATGAGGAGTACATAACAGCTTGTCCCTTGTGTTGAGCTTAGTAGAGGAAAGGTGAATCTCCATAATCTTCATGACTTCAGGCTGGGTGAATAGCTGTTGTAGCTTTTCTTCATCCCATCTACATTCATTTGGTATTATCAGATCTTTCACTTTACTTGTGTTGACTAGCTAGGACATTGCAGTTGCGAGCAGGAACTTTCATTGGAAAATTCGAGATCCATGGATCATCCAAAATGTTAATATTAGCTCCATCACCAACCTTCCAACAACATCCATTTCTCATCTCATCTCTGCATTTTAACATAGCACTCCAAGTAGAGGAGCAGATGGTTGGTTTCTTAGCTTCCTAGAAACTTCTTGTCTTCAAATACTTAACATGCATCAGTTTGTCCCAAGGGCAATCAGGATCTGCGAGAAATTTCAACACCAATTTAGCGATCATAGATTTATTTAGGTTCAACAGAGGTCTGATTCCTAAACCTCCTTGCTCTTTTGCGAGTTCCAGATGATCCCAATTAATAAAGTGCATCTTCTTAGTATCTCTCGAATGGCCCCACCAAAAGTTCCTCATCGTTCTTGTCATAATAGCCAGATTCTTTTCAGAAATGAGTGAGGTAGCCATGTAATAAGGTGGGATGAGTCCTAGAACATGCTTTATCATAACTGTTCTCCCTGCATGCGTAAAGTGAGTCCCCTTCCACCCTGCCAATTTATCATCAAATTTGTCATTAAGAAACTTAAAGGATACAGATTGGTGACCCGGTTTGAGGAGTTAGTATCCAAGATATTTGTCGTTAATCTCCATTTGCTTGACTCCCAGATTTCTAGCCACTTCAATTCTTCTATCTTCAGTGACTCCCTTGCTAAATAGAACAACAGATTTTTGCATGTTTTCCTTTTGCCCAGACCATCCAGCACAGGTATGCAGAATGTTCTTCATTGTCTGCATCGTCTTATTGTCTAGAGTACCAAACAGCAACAAATCATCTGCGAACATAAGATGAGAGATAGCAGGTGCATTCTTGCATAATCTATACCCATTGTACAAGGCATTATCCTCCATAGTTCTCATCAACCAGGAAAGCCCATGCGAACAAAGAATAAATAAATAGGGGGACAAGGGGCAACCTTGTCTCAACCCTCTTTCACTTACAAAATAGACCTCCGCCTGACCATTTACAACAATAGAAAAAGAGGGAGTAGAAATACATTTCATGATCAGTTCATGAATTTTACCTACAATGCCGAAACTCCTAAGGCAGTGACTAAGAAATCTCCAGCTTATCTTATCGCAAGCCTTACTGATATATAGTTTTAGAGCAAAATCTCCAATAATTGATCAGAGTGAACCATAGAATGGAGAATTTATTTCGTAGTTACAATATTATCAACAATGAACCTTCCTGGTATGAATGCAGACTGGGCTCTATCAACTAAGTCATCTAAATGGGGTTTTAATCTTTGAGCAATAAGCTTAGTGATGACTTTATATAAGATATTTGTGAGAGCAATATGCCGATAGTCAGAGGGAAGCATCGGGTTTTTTAACTTGGGAATCAGAACTATATTTGTATGATTCAAACCTGGGGGTAAAGTAGCAGTATTGAAGCAATCCTTGACAGTATTGGTAACATCTTCTCCAATGTAGTTGCAGGAAATCCTACACTACACCTCTCACTAGAATATACACAATTAAGTCATTTTAAGATGAATGATTATGATTTCTATTGATTGAATACTTGAATCTTTACAATATGAAATAGAAATGAGTTAAAGAATTACAATCACTCTAAAGCTTTCTCTTTCCTCAAAACTTGCTTAACCATTCAAAAAGAACTCCCTCACAACAGATTTACTCAACCCTTTATATAGGGTAGTACATAAAGTGATGACAACTAAGTCAGTCCTTTATTTTTCGGGAATGTCTTGCGAAATATCGCAAGTGTACATGTATCAATTCTCGCGACACTCCTAAATTTCGCTGAATCTTCACATCTTTCTCATGTTTTGGCTATCGTCATTCATTGCGTCATTTATTTTACTTCCCTGCGACTCCCTCGCAATGTCGTCATTTATTAATCTCGCGAAGTATTGTTGTTGCGATATTCTGATCCTACATCTTGCCTCTTCTCATGTCTTCTCTGCGAAGGAGAGAATGTCATGAGAACCAATATTTTGAGATGCCGCAATCGTTGATTTTCCATCAATTTTCTGCCGACAAGATTCCGTAAATTCAGAATGACTCACACGTATCTAAAATTTCCCTTTTACCGGCACATTTAATGTTATCCGGTTACTCTTTTCTCGTCTATTTAAAGGAGGATTCCTTGTGAAAGCATTTCTTTTCTTTTACTTCGTCTTCTTCATCGTCTGCAACTTTTTTCTGTGTTTTTCTTCTTCGTCTTCTTCATCGTTTCCTCGCTACTATTCTTCTCTCGTTTCTATGGCATCAAGGTTTGTTAATTTTGTCAATTTGATTATTTTGTGATTGAGCTCTCTTATTGAAGTTGTTTTATTCTCGATATTGTTCTTCTTTTAACGACTCCTCTGCCATTTTGTTTTAGCAAGAACAAACCTAGCACTAAGTTCACCATTGCGAACCCCAATATCTCCATGGGCTCGCAATCGAAATCCACCGCTTCCAAAGAAAGCCTCATGAGTAACAAGGTATTTAAGAAACACTTATTTTTTAATAACAATATTGTTGCCTCTGTTTCTTATTTAGCTTGTAATTCGCAGGATGACAAAAATGCTGATAAGTCCCCCAAGAAGCCTCGCCATTCTAAACCCGTTGCGCCTTCTGTCACTTTTCCTACATTCAAACTTACAACTCCTACTGCGACATCTTAGCAAGAGATCCCTACTGTTTCTTCCAAAGATAACATTTCTATGCCTGAATTTCTCATAAATCAACTCCCTAACAATAGACGTCCCATTGCGAATGAGCCTATTTCTTCTTCCATTGTTAATGCCTCTACCATTCCTCCAGTCATTAATCTTCACGAGATTTCTTCTTCTCGTGATATTCCTTTAACAAAAGATGATTCATCTCTCCCTTCTTCTATCACTATTACTTCCTTTTCTGAGCAAATCCCACTTACTAAAGAAAATTAGAAGGAATAGATGTGGCCTTCAAAGTCCTATCAGATATTGTGAACGATGCTAAGAAGACTTCTGTCGATCCTGTCAAATCTGAAATTTGCGAGATTTTGAGCAAACACCTTGGACCTGATAGAGTTTCGCAAACATCCTTGGAGAAAGAAATTAACACTTTGAAGAATGATCTCCAAGCCATGACTGCAAAATGTAATACTCTCCATCTTGAGAACCAAAAACTTCAAAAACTTCAAAATATTTCACTGGATCGTGATAATCTTCGCAAGAAGAATGAAGAACTAAAAGGTAAACTCTTGCCTCTGTATTGTCCATTTTTTTTTTTTAAACTCAAGCCCTTGTTCGCCCTTCAAGCTTTAAACCAGAAACGAAAAATGGAGATATATCAGTTGGAATCTACTGTTGAAGAAGTTCGAGTTGATAGAGATGCTTGGATGGATCAATATAACCAATTAGATAATCTTCATACATATTTTGTTGATCAAATAGATAATCTTTCTAAAGAAAATGCTGATTTAGCTCAGAAACAAGATTCATTAAGTAATGACTTATCTCGTCTGTCTTACTCTTTGACTAAAGCTAATTTGGAGTTAGAAACTTTATCAGATGAGAATGAAACTCTTTCTCAAGAGAAGTGAACTCTGTTAAACAAGGTGGCGATTTACTCGCAACGAAATGATATTTGTCAAAAATTATGTAAAAAGCAAGAACAATCTCTTTGTTCGCTGAGAAATCAACTGGAAGAAGTTACTGCCGAGAAGGATAAACTAATTCAGGGTAGAATAAACTTAAGTGTAAAAGTAAACCAATTCAAGGATCAATGTTCCGAACTAGAAAAGTCCAATTCTTCCCTTACAAAAGAGAATGCTTTACTTGTTTCCAACGAAAAAGTTGGCGATCACGCCCAAAGGTTTAATTGGAGATAATTTTGACAATGCCATGGATCATTTGGAGAATAGTTGTTCGGCTCTAATCCAACATCTTACCTCGCGAGAAGGAAGGTAGTAATAGAAGTTGACTACCTCATCTATTCTTTCTTTATCAAGCCTTCATATTTTTTGTTTGTATAATTCCGTTTACTTTTTTTGTTTTGCAGAGTCTGAGAAAAAACTTCACTCCTCCATTACTGCTTTGAAATCTGACTACTTAAAAATTCGCAAAGAGAATGGAATACTCACTGCTTCTCTTGCACGTTCTCGCGATAGGGCAGAAAGAAAATTCGACTATATGCGTGGATCAGTAAAGATATAGAAAGTAAAAATCAGCAGAAAAGCACTCCTTCGTCAATTTCATCTTAGAGCCGAAGTTCTTGTGAATAATGTTTTACTATCCAAATCTCTTGATCCTGTGTCTGTTGAACCTTTGGAGGTAAGTGATGATGAAGTTCCTAATCCTCCTGATAGCGATTATGATTATAATACTGGCGAAGAACTCGAAGATGAAGAAACTGTCTCTCCCAATAAAACTGTCAATGATGATGTCGCAAATCAAGAAGAAGGATCTGCTGGAAATATATTAATTAGCGAAAATATAGATAAAGTTGCCGAAAAAAACCCAGCATCTCCTTCCGGTGAAAAAGCTACTATTTGAGAGATGATTTTCTCTTGTAATCTTCCTTCTCGTGCTATTGTTTCTTTATGTACTTTAATCATCTTTTTTGATGTATGTACTCGTCTGCGTTACTCTTCTTTCTTTCAACAAGTATAATTTTTGGTGTTTAATTATTGCTATTCTATTATCTTCATTTATGCCGAAATTCACTGTTGCGACAAGATCGCAGGGTGTCTTTACATTTTCATGTATTGACCCATTGATCTTTCCTTATCATTGTTTTTGTGTGGTATTATTTTGCCTTCCTAGTTAAAGGTATTATTTTTCCACCCCTCATTTTGCATCAATATGACAGGTCTAAATATTCTTGCGAACATAAAATCCCATGACATTGACGTCTTGCGACAAGATCGCAGGACGTCCTTACACTTTCATGTAATGACCCATTGATCTTGTCTTATCATTTCTTTAGTATTTTTGCCTCTGCAGATATTTCATTTGCGACAATATGACAGGCCTAAATGTTCTTGCGAATACAAAGCCCCATGACATTGTCGTCTTGTGACACTTATCAGCTCCCTAATGGAGGGTGCCGCCCTTATCATCTCCCTGGTTGCCCCTTCAAGGAGGCGTACATCGGCCATACAAGACTAGCTCCTCCCATCCTGTCTTAACAACAACCAGTTGTTTTCGCAGCCTCTTATCCCTTATATAGGGTTTATGGTTACGAGGCTGCACCCTAAGTGGAGTTTTCTTCGGCCGAGTGCAACATATGCCAAGACTTGCCAAGAATGGACGAGACACTTCAAATGCCCCAGCACTCTTGGCTCAACCGTGTACCTCGGCGCCTTGAGCATACATCGACTCCTTGGAAGAGACCCTCGGGCCCAACCAGGGCATAACCTTATTGGAAATCCAAAGTATCTCTCCCGGATAGGCTTTCATGGTCCCCAAATCTCCATGACTCAGGTTCCAGGAGCGGTGTAACCTTTTCCCTGAGCCATGTCAAGAGATACCCCCTTATATGACGCACTTTAGGTCTTACATTTGCCTCTTACGAAATATCATTTGCGAACTAGGGTGTACGCCATAAAGGTTCGTCCCATTCACTCACTCATTCATTTCTGTCAATTCGTTCAATCATTCATTCTTGGTTAATATTTGTTAATTCATTTGCGAGATATTCGCACATTCTTTCTTGATTTCGCAATATCTCTCGTCGCGGAACATTTCATATCATTTCATTCATTTAACATTTCAGAATTTATTCTTTCTTTTCCATCTTCTATGGGTAATATTTCTTGAGATATAATCTATTCCATGGTCTACCCAATCTCCGGCCCAGATCTTTGCCTTCGGATCCATTAATCTATATGCCCCTGTTCCAACTATCTCCTTGATGATATAAGGTCCATCCCACTTTTTCGCCAACTTGCCACCACTTTCTCGCGTCGATATATTGGTGTTTCTCGCAACACCATATCACTGGTTGAAACTCGCGTGTTTTGACGCGTTTGTTATATTCTCTGGCCAATCTTCGCCGATAATTCTCCATATGCTGTAGTGCTCTTTCTCTTTTTTCTTCTAACTCATCTAATTTAACTAAAATTTTACCCGCACTAAGATTTTTCTCCCAAGCTTCTCTCTTTGTTGTTGGAATAATAACTTTTGTCTAAGTACAAACTTCAACACCATAGGTTAGGCAAAATGGTGACATCCCCGTAGCTTCTCGCCTTGTTGTATTATAAGCCCATACCGCATTATGCACTTGCTCACACCATGCCTTATTATGCCCTTCTAGTTTTTTCTTCAATATATCGATTGTTTTATTTGTTGCTTCTCGTCGTCCATTGGCTCTGCGGGGTATAAAGGAGTTGATTTCCCACATTTTATTTGAAATGCATTAAGCAATAATTCTATATTTTGTCCCTAAAACTGTTTCCCATTGTCAGATACCAACTGTGGTTGAATTCCAAATCTGCATATTATGTTTTCGAATATGAAAGTAAAAATATCTTTGTCGCGAATGTGTTGTACCGCTTTTACTTCGCCCACTTTGTGAAATAATCATTGCGACAATCAAATATCTCCTTTGCCCTGCACTGTAAAAATGGTCCTACAATGTCTAATCCCCACTTTCCAAAAGGCCATACACTTGTTGAAGAAGTTAACGGTGCACCCGGTGCATGTATTTTCTTTCCATGTCTTTGACAATCTTCGCAACGTCTTGATATTTTCTTCGCATCTTCATGCATATATGGCCAATAATAGCCTTTCATTTTCGCCTTACGTGCTAAAGATCTTCCGCCACTATGATTGCCAGCATCCCCACTGTGTAGCATTTTTAATACCGCTTCTCCTTCCTTTCGTGTTAAACATCTAAGCGAGGGTCCATTAAAGGATCTTCGGTATAATACCCCGTCTCTTAATTCATAATTTGTTGCACGACTTTTTAATTTATGCATTTCTAATCTATTTCTTGGCGTTTCTCCTTTCATTAGATAAGCATGAAGAGCATTATTTCTGTTTCTTCCTCTTCCTCTTTGTTGATTGATGGTGATTGAAGTGTCTGTATTTTTATGCATCTCGCAGATGGATCTGTCATCATACTTGATATAAAAGCAAAAGCATCCGCGAGTCTATTGTCTTTTCTTGATATGTGTCTCCATTTTATTTTTGGTATCTTCGCTGACAATTCGTCAACAAGCTTTTTGTACTTCTTCAAGGATGCTTCATTTGTAGTATACTCTTCTTTTATCTGACGAATAGCTAACTGAGAATCACTGGTAATTCTTACATTCTCCAACTTCATTTCTATTGCAAATCGCAAAGCATGTATTATAGCTTCATACTGCTTTTCATTGTTAGTAGATGCAAACTCCAATCCGAAAGAGAAAGCCATTTTATTGCCTTCTCGCGAAATTATAATGATCCCAATTCCGTTACCTTCTCCATTTGATGATCCATCTACCAATATTTCCCATCTATTTGGCTTTCGTTAATAAATCCCTTGGATTTCCATGTTCTTCTTCTATATCCATCATTTCTTCCACCGCCCCATCTTCTTCTAATGGAAATTCTCGCTAAAAGTCTCGCTACAACTTGCGATTTTGGTGAGGATAACACTTCATACTTGAGTTTGCAATGACTTACTTGAGCATTCCACCTTTCAACCCTTCCTGATCTTTTTGAATTTTTCATTACTGACTCAATTGGTACTTTTGTCATTAACTTTACCGTGTGTGCTTCAAAATAGATGCGAAGTTTAAACGTCGCGTAAACTAATGCCAAAATTAATTTTTCAATTTTTGAGTAGTTTTTCTCTGCAACATTGAATGTTTTGCTGATGTAATAGATTGGTTTTTCCACTCCATCGTCCCATTCGCAATAATACCGCGCTTAGTGCATGCGAGGTTGTCGCGAGGTAAATTAGTAATTCCTCCCCGTCTTCTGCTTTCTGTAATATTGATATGATATATCCATTAGATGTTCTTTTATTCCTTGCAATGCCTTTCACACTCATCCGTCCACCTAAATTTCGTTCCCTTTTTTAAGTATGTTGAAAAAATGTTTGCACTTATCGATGATCTCGAGATGAATCTTCCTAGCGAAGCTAATAATCCATTTAACTTTTGCACATATTTCACCGTTTATTCTGGCGTTGGCATGTCTCGAATTGCTTGTACCTTCTCCGATCAACTTGTATTCCTTCTTTTGATACAATGTATCCTAAAACTTTTCCGAGATGCCACCCAAAGGTACATTTTTCTCGGATTTACTTTGATGTTGAAATGTCTCATTTGTTCGAAAATTTCCTTCAAATCTCGCACATGATCTTTTGCTTTTTTGCTTTTTATTAACATGTCATCCACGTATACCTATAGTGTTTTATGTATCCATTGTTCGAACACTTTCTCCACCATCCTTTGATACGTTGCACCGGCATTTCGCAGACCAAATGGCATTTTTGTGTAACATTATAATCCTCTCGGAGCGAAAAAGACGGTATGTTCTTGGTCTTCTTCAGCGAGAGGAATTTGATTGTATCCCTTATATCCATCAAGAGAGGATATCCTTTCATTTCCTGCCGATTCAACCATCTCGCGGAATGTCTGGCAAGGGAAAACTATCTTTTGGACAAGCTTTGTTTAGATCGGTGAAATCTATGCATATTCTTATTCCTTTTTTATTATTTGGAACTACAACCATATTCGCTATCCATTCGGGGTACTTTGCTTGTCTAATAATGCCAAAGCATCAAGCATCTTCACAACTCTTCTTCTATTTGAGGATGATATGTCGTTGCGATTTTTCTAATTCTTTGTTTAAATGGTCCGGCATTTTTATCAATCTCTAATTTATGACATGCTACGGATGGATCTATTCCTGTTGATGGTGGATTTTCGTTTAAGGTTAAATTCGTAAAAACCGTAAAATCATGCGCCGACATCTTGTAAAAGATAAAGCCGTTTATAAGTGACGGATACTCCTCACTTAATTCACCAAGAATGGAGCATGTAGCAACAATCCCATTCTCGTGAATACATGAAATTCCTCCAATAGCAACAATCCCTTCCCCGTGAATTTCATATCGCCTTGTATTTCCCGTACTCATTATCGCAACAATGACGACCGAGTGTTACTTTCAGAGTAACACGAACCTCCAAGCACTATAATGAATCATTATCGCATGTGGCATGACGACCGAGTGTTACTCTTACAGAGTAACACGAACCTCCAAACACTATAATGAAATCATGTACGAAATACCCGTACAGCCGATTCTCTGTGTTATACTAGCCCGAGCCCTCTCTGGTGTGTTATACTAGCCCGATTGAGCCCCTCTCGGTGTGGTATACTAGCCCGATTGAGCATCCGACACGACCATATCAGTCCGGATATGATCTCGATCGCAACCATCCAACTCCACAAGCATGATTGGATGACCTGCATCAATTCCATCACCCCCAAGGTGTATGGAATACACACGGCCGACCCCGCATGGTCGACCATTGGCCTTTGCTTGCCAAGAAACCGTCCATACCAAGCATTATGGGCGGAAAACCCTAAATTAGGGTTTGCGGCATATTACATGTGCCGCAAAACGGTCTCAACCATCCATCTTCGCAGGTATAGATGGAGGGTGTAGATGCAGACTCAAAGGGCCCGAGCATGTCGACACAATCACCATGTGACCGCCACATACATGACCAGTCGGTCAAAACCAACCATGATTGGTTACAACAAATTCGTCCGCCCGAAAGAGCATGGTCGCACGGCTTTGCAAGCCAAAATTAGGTTCAAGCCATCACGCGCGTCCATCTTCTCCTAAGACGAATGGAGGGTCACAGATTAGATTGAGCAAGGGTCCTGTCACACCAAAGATGACCACCGTGAGCTCATCTACCTCCTCATGCGGTCGGCCAAGGCATATCATGCCCGGCCAATCCAAAACGCCCGCTCAAACATGCGTGGATACACTTCCCAAATTGCAAATCGATCTCGACCACTCAACTTCACCGACGAATTGGGTGGCTTAGATCACGTTTCATGAGACTCGTAAGACATAGGCGTGAACATCAGCCTACCGTCTACACGCCAAACCAACCGGCAAGACCGACCAAGCTAGGTCGTCTTGGAAAACGCGCCGGAAAAGGGTATGGCGCGCGGCTTCTTGCGGTATCAAACTCTTATCGCAAAATCAATCTCGACCACTCCTCTTTGACGGTCAAATCGAGTGGCCCGTATCGCACTTTCATGAGGGAACGGAATACAGTGCACCTACACCATCATGCCGCCAACACGCATGTATGGTCTGGTCCTCTCCAAAATCCTTCCCACGCTTGGTTTCGACCAAGCTAAAGAGTGATGCTTGCGCACCTCTTTAAAAACCCTAATTTCATCAACGGCCGCAGATGAGTGTCTCAAACATCATCTCGTCCGTCCGACCTCACCAAACTTGGTTATACAACCCCGGTCGAGTTATTTGGTTAGTGAGGAGTCATTACCCATCACTTTACCACACCGTAATGCAGTACTCGCATAAAATACACACGGTACTTCACAAGTATCGACTTTCTCGAATAACGCAGCTTATTCAATTCAGCATTACATGCTATCTTTCGTGGATCCACGATCCACATTCCGGACATCAATCATGTCACAAACTGGGGGATACTTATCGGGGTATTGGTCTCAAGCGGTTTACGGCGTGCAGCGGCAACGCGCCATCACAAGAACGTGTTAGAAAGTCATGGACGGTTAGAGATGAACAGAAAAGTGGGCAAGACCGGTCGTGTGTTACCGACACACAACTCCACTACTCCATCATTCCACTACCTCCACTTCCCACGAGAAACGTGAATGAGGCTCAATGACTTGTATAAATAGGGTCTCCGCCCTATTTCCAAAAACAACAAGGAATAACGGAGAACAACACAAGTTCATACGATACGAAAACCAAGTGTTAATCAAAACCGTATTCAAACACTCGAGCCTCCTTGCATCAACCGTAAGCTTGCTCATCTTTCTCACACAAGTCATAAGCAAGCCAACACCTTCACAATCTCAACACCTTCTTCGCTTCCCTCCCTAAGATCAACCCCATCTCCTTCACTTTGTGACCGAAACAAGTCCGGAACGGCCATTTCTTGGTTTAGGCCGGACTTGCACAGTATTGATCTCTCGAATCTACAAGCACTCACCGCGCAGGCATTTGTTGAAGGTTTAGATTCATTCCTCATCCACACCCCAAATTACCAAATTCTCAGGAGTAGTTTTCACCCATCAACAATTGGCGACCACAAAGGGAGATTGATCTATCTGTTGCATAAAATTGAATCCTCAATTTCTCGCTTTCCATCTCGCAATGTATCCTAAACTACAAAGTGTTCGAGATATCATGGGAAGCATAGCTGAATGTTGGAGGATGTCTTGGCAAATCAAGCTTCAGATCACCAGGAGGCAGAGCGAGACATTTCGCCTTTTTGAATGATATAGCGGCACAATTACAAGAAGGGTCGACGAGCATCTACTCAGCAAAGACAAGAAATGTTGAATCATTAGCCAGAGTCACACCTTTACCGGTGGAGAGGCAAAAAGAGCGCGTAATCGCAGGAGACTCGGAAAGATGAACAACATGGTCCAGTCGACAATGAAGATCCGAGGCAACTCCACGGAGAAAAGACTTGTCCTAATACTACAATGTCTCCGCGGATAAAGAAAGGGAGCCCGCAGCCTATGGAGCCCTACTAGAAGATTTGTATTTCAAAACTCTTATCAAGCACTAAGACCGTCCAATCCGCGTCGGCCTTCCAACCAATCAAGGAACGCTTGAGGAAGGAGAAATCAATCAGAAATGCCCGAATACGAGAGGATGGGAACGTTCAACTTGGCCACTCAAGAAGTGACATTACGACACCTTCCACATCCCTCTACCTAGGCAAGCGATCCGCATATGATGGCACCCACAAATCTTCCAACTTCATCTCCTGTTCCACGTCAAAGCCGCGGAGAGACGTTACAACGCCCACTAACGCAGAAAAGCTAGACTCAAGGTACTTACATTTCCCATTCCCAATGAAGAAGATTCTGAGCTACCGGAGACATGGGTGCGAAATGAAGAGGTGGAGCTACCCCGCATGGCGTCCGCCTACCGATCAAGAAGTAATGGACCCGAGGTACTCGTCATTACCACCGGTTCCTTCATCACCCCACCAAGAATGCAACGCTTTGAAGCGCATTGTTCAGAGAAGCTCGGTTCGTAAAGATAGCTTGCGAGGATTTTCTTAGAGAGGCTACTCCTGGTTTGATATAGTGAGGCTTCAAAAGCAAGTAAGTTTTACTCAACAACTTTACAAGAGAGATAGTTTAGAATTCACTGGGACTTAGCATCCCGCATGTGGAAAAAGAGGCTCGTTGATCAAACGCCATGTTTGTTTCCATTCGTACCTCCCTTTTACATAACATTTGCAATTTCATGCGCAACCATTCATGACCAAGATGCAAATCTCATTTAACATAATCTCTTTCAAAAGGGTTGTTCACAAAACTATCTCAAAATAAGCCAATTCAATTACCTATTAATCCAAAACCAAAGTCAAAGAAAATCCTCACTATCACTCAAAAAGAAAAAGCATATAAGAGAAAACGCCAAGTATATAGCACGAACACTTCAAGGAAAGTCTTTAAGCAACAACTCATCCTTCGGGCAAGAGAGACTTTCATCCTTTGAAGCACTACTGCTTTCACCCCAGCTTCTTTAGACAACCTCTCAACCTCTTCTTCCCCGACGAGCAACACAGTCCGCGGAAGGGACTTCATCATGTAGTTTCGAGCTCCTGAATCTCGAGAACCCTTTGAAGAACCAGGGAGCATTGAAGTTGTATCGCGCAAACACGTCCGAGATGGCACCTCCAATCTTCAATCACCTCTTCGAAACTGTTCCACCGGCCGCAAAGACTCATCCCCTGGATGGAAACTAAAGCTTCTTGGACGCGGTTGACCAATGCAAGACGACTCCCGAGCTTCATGTGGTAGCAATATGGCCGTGTTTCTTCCGATTGTCGTGTACAACTTTTCGAACCGAACCGGCACGCTCAATCCACCAACCAACACATGACCTCGGATAAGGGACAGAAAGGAGGATCGAACAAAGCCCTGTGCCGCATCACCGCACTTCGGCGACCGCGGAGTCTTGTCGGGCTGCGAGAGGCCTTTCAAGAAGTCACCACAATAGCCATATGGTCCTGAGCCTGCTCAGATGGATGCCAAGGGGAGCCGTCCCGAACTACAATGGGGCACCGTCTCTCTTGCATTCCTTACGACATCTATTTCACTGGGTGCCGATTTCCACACGACCCCGTCGACAAGATCACTAAGGAAAGCGCCTTGTTCAACCGAGCTTGCATCATCTCTCGTCGTGGTCGAAAAGGAGCGGTTTCTCCAGACTTCTCGGCCGTGAAGATCAAGCACCGCCGACTTCTCAAAGATGAAGTTCCATACCATCGACTTCTCAAGATGAAGGTCCGTACGCTGACTTCTCAAAGATGAAGTTCCATACCGACTTCTCAAAGATGAAGGTCCGTACCGCCAGACTTCTCAAGATGAAGGTCCGTACCGCCGACTTCTCAAAGATGAAGACCTTCCCGTTTTGAATGCGTGCCAACCTTGTGAAGGCATTATCTTTCGAAATTCCCGATTTAAAACAAGGATCGTTTTAGAAGAACTTACACTGGAGAAATGAAAGAACCGATGGGAGGAGATTTAAATACCCGCATATTGGAAGAATTGAGGATTACCGGACCGCATGCTTGCCTCTTAGGTCTCTCTCCTACTTGGGACCGCAATCCTCGCCTCTTGTCCGTTTGGTTGGAAGTGGCTTCAACCGGAAATGCTTCGTCAAGACGTCGAAGATGGCTCACTACGGAATTCGTCACAACACTCTTCGAAAATTTCTCGGAAGATCAACAGCTTGTTTCCCCAAAATTCTTTATACCTGTCGGTCACCACCGGGTTTCTCCCAATAGGCCGAAGGGAAGGCTCACCCGGTCTAAGAACATATTGGCGTTAAGAATTTGTGGAAGGAATTCTTCCGAGCCCTAGTGGACGGATAAATGGGACACCCCGATCGAATCCCATTTGGCGAGCAGCCCCGTCAATGTTGTACGGAGTCACGGAAAATTCTCCGTCGAATAGAGACGGACATATCCTGGAATGCAACTCACGCAGTAAATAATTTCCCGCATCTCATGGTCTTGACATCGATGACGCAACACAACGCGAGGATCGTCAGCAAAGGTCTTTGGCCAACGATGGAAGAGTGAATCGGCCCCCATGGACGAAAATCTACGGAAGAAATGTTGTCAAATACCTCCACAAGTTTCGCACCGGCTTTAGGACGCTTCTTATTCCATCGGAGTATTCTCGAGCCGCCGTACAAGTTAACGAGTGAAGGTGCAGGAGTAGGAGCATAACTTCTGAAGTGTTCCCATAAGAGCGCCTGAAGAAAAGCGAAGTGAACGTGCGACTCCACCTTCTTGTACCCGTTAGAAACGTGCATATCCATTGCTAAGGCGTCCGTATGAGAATACAAATATCCAAGGAACAATGCACCTAGAGGAAGAACTTCACCGCGCCAACCTTTATAGCAATCTTGACAAGCTCACCTCTTATGGTCTTCTTCCCCGAACCATCATCAAATATATCCCTCGGATAGCCATAAAGACAGAACGCAATCACGCCGAGCTCGTTTTCCAACTCTTGATTCAACTCGGGTCTCGCAGAAGACCACTCCGAAACCCACCAAGTATAAAAGCATCTCGCATCCTTTTTCTCCTCCTTGTCCAGACTCGAATCCCTCCGCCTTTTGAAGTATAGCATCATAATTACTTTGTTCCGCATCGAGAGCTCGTAAAAAGACTTCCTAAGAACAAAGTGTGTTCATTAATGCGGCTACACTCTCCAAAGTAATAGTCATCTCTCCCCATCTAGATATGGTCAGTGAGTAGAAATACGCCACCGAGAAATGAAGGTAATCAAGCCCGCGGTGTCTTTCCTAATTTCGAGGGTAGCAGATGCCATGACCGCATCGAGAATTTGTGCTTTGGTCAAATTGTCCTTAATGCCCTTATTACTCAACATGCGTCTCATCCATCCCTCATAAGAACCCAAAGTGAGCATGGCAAATCTTGAAGTCAATAGGAGAAGGCGGATATTCGTTTCTTTGGAGACAAAATCTCATCACAAGTGCGGAAGAAGAAAATGGATCAAAGATCCATATTTTCTCGAATCGGAAAGCAAGACTATCTTATGAGAGGGGTGCTTCCTAATATTTGGAAAAGGCGAGGTGAACAATTCATCATTGATGTTCGCATATCTTTGAAGCTATCAACACTTCCCGACTTGGCACCAAAGATTATCTTCGTAAGACATATCGACAAGTTCTTTTCTACCACAATAAAATAAAAGATAGGAGTTAGAACTTGTATGAAAGCATATGAGAAGTGTAGTCACACACGGCAAGACACGACTCACACAATGGCCGGTCCAAACATCATACAAGTTTCTGTATTGATTTCAAGTTCTCTCGGTATAACTTTCAAGTCGGTCTCGGTATTGTTTTCAAGTCCTAGACAAGTTCCAAGCTCGGTGTAAATTTCAGTCAAACATGTGTGAATAAGACCCACGTTCCTAAGATACACGGCGGGCCCACATTCATCCGCATGCATCATAACACGATTTTCTTTATTCATGGGAATCGTGTCTACGGGATTCACGCCAAATGGTGAAAAAGGCTAAGCATGCACATGTCTTACAAAAGGTATTTACCTAACAAAACTAGGGTTTGACCGTTAAAAAAAAAAAAAAAAAAAAAAGAGCGAAACCTACCTTGAGCGGCCGGACGGGAGCAACTCCGGCAACGGACGGCGGCGGTTTCCGGCAATAATTCCGGCAGAAGAATAACAAAGAAGAATCGACTATCAAAGCAGAAAAGGTTGCACGAGAACAAAAAAAAAAAAAAAAATCGTGAGGAAAAGAAAGGAGTCTTGGTCTCTTTTATAGACAAAAATTAGAAGAATCCCACTAGAAAAAGGATTCCTCTCTTATTTGGTTTCCTTTTTGATTCAAATACCCAAAGAAAGAAACCGCCCCACCAGAGGATTCCATACAAGCGTGACGGGCGTGGGGAAATAGCGGTCGGCCAACACTCTTCCTGGTAAACTCCTTTATCCTCGTCTTTCTCACGTATGTATGTCACCATCTCATGCCTACCACACAATAATGTAACCATTATGTGCTAGGCAGGGGACTTAATGTTGATGGTGGATTTTCGCTTAAGGTTAAATTGTAAGTAACCGAAAAATCATGCGCCGACATCTTGTAAAAGATAAAGCCGTTTATAAGTGACGATACTCCTCACTTAATTCACCAAGAATGGAGCATGTAGCAACAATCCCATTCTCGTGAATACATGAAATTCCTCCAGGTTGGAGCATGTAGCAACAATCCCTTCCCCGTGAATTTCATATCGCCTTGTATTTCCCGTACTCATTATCGGTGTGGCATGACGACGAGTGTTACTCTTACGAGTAACACGAACCTCCAAGCACTATAATGAATCATTATCGTGTGGCATGACGACCGAGTGTTACTCTTCAGAGTAACACGAACCTCCAAACACTATAATGAAATCATGTACGAAATACCCGCATGTGCCGATTCTCTGTGTTATACTAGCCCGAGCCCTCTCGGTGTGTTATACTAGCCCGATTGAGCCCTCTCTCTCGGTGTGTTATACTAGCCCGATTGAGCATCCGGACCGACCATATCAGTCCGGATATGATCTCGATCGCAGCCATCCAACTCCACAAGCATGATTGGATGACCCGCATCAATTCCATCACCCCCAAGCAGGTATGGAATACACACGGCCGACCCCGCATGGTCGACCATTGGCCTTTGCTTGCCAAGAAACCGTCCATACCAAGCATTATGGGCGGAAAACCCTAAATTAGGGTTTGCGGCATATTACATGTGCCGCAAAACGGTCTCAACCATCCATCTTCGCAGGTAGATGGAGGGTGTAGATGTAGACTCAAAGGGCCCTGAGCATGTCGACACAATCACCATGTGACCGCCACATACATGACCAATCGGTCAAAACCAACCATGATTGGTTACAACAAATTCGTCCCGCCCGAAAGAGCATGGTCGCACGGCTTTGCAAGCCAAAATTAGGGTTCAAGCCATCACGCGCGTCCATCTTCTCCTAAGACGAATGGAGGGTCACAGATTAGATTGAGCAAGGGTCGGTCACACCAAAGATGACCACCGTGAGCCCATCTACCTCCTCATGCGGTCGGCCAAGGCATATCATGCCCGGCCAATCCAAAACGCCCGCTCAAACATGCGTGGATACACTTCCCAAATTGCAAATCGATCTCGACCACTCAACTTCACCGGACGAATTGGGTGGCTTAGATCACGTTTCATGAGACGGTAAGACATAGGCGTGAACATCACCCTACCGTCTACACGCCAAACCAACTGGCCAAGACCGACCAAGCTAGGTCGTCTTGGAAAACGCGCCGAAAAGGGTATGGCGCGCGGCTTCATGCGGTATCAAACTCTTATCGCAAAATCAATCTCGACCACTCCTCTTTGACGGTCAAATCGAGTGGCCCAGATCGCACTTTCATGAGGGAACTGAATACAGGCACCTACACCATCATGCCGCCAACACGCATGTATGGTCGGTCCTCTCCAAAATCCTTCCCACGCTTGGTTTCGACCAAGCTAAAGAGTGATGCTTGCGCACCTCTTTAAAAACCCTAATTTCATCAACTGTCGCAGATGAGTGTCTCAAACATCATCTCATCCGTCCGACCTCACCAGCCTTGGTTATACAACCCCGGTCGAGTTATTTGGTTAGTGAGGAGTCATTACCCATCACTTACCACACCGTAATGCAAGCACTCGCATAAAATACACACGGTACTTCACAAGTATCGACTTTCGAATAACGCAGCTTATTCAATTCAAAGATTACATGCTATCTTTCGTGGATCCACGATCCACATTCCGATATCAATCATGTCACAAACCGGGGATACTTATCGGGGTATTGGTCTCGGGCGGTTTACAACGTGCGCGTGCAACGCGCCATCACAAGAACGTGTTAGGAAGTCATGGACGGTTAGAGATGAACAGAAAAGTGGGCAAGACTGGTCGTGTGTTACCGACACACAACTCCACTACTCCATCATTCCACTACCTCCACTTCCCACGAGAAACGTGAATGAGGCTCAATGACTTGTATAAATAGGGTCTCCGCCCTATTTCCAAAAGAACAAGGAATAACGGAGAACAACACAAGTTCAGACGACAGAAACCAAGTGTTAATACAAAAACCGTATTCAAACACTCAGAGCCTGCTTGCATCAACCGTAAGCTTGCTCATCTTTCTGTCAAGTCATAAGCAAGCCAACACCTTCACAATCTCAACACCTTCTTCGCTTCCCTCCCTAAGATCAACCCCATCTCCTTCACTTTGTGACCGAAACAAGTCCGGAACGACCATTTCTTGGTTTAGGCCGGACTTGCACAGATTGATCTCTCGAATCTACAAGCACTCACCGCGCAAAGGCATTTGTTGAAGGTTTAGATTCATTCCTCATCCACACCCCAAATTACCAAATTCTGCAGGAGTAGTTTTCACCCATCAACACTTGGGTTCTTCTTCAGTTCCAATATTCACTTCCTTTGTTGGTTCTCACTGCCACGATGTAGCTAGCCTTCTGTTCTCCCATGGGTGTCGGTCCTCTTATCTCCTTTGCGAGATCACTTTCTTCACCACATATTCCTTTTCCTTCTTCCGCTCTTACCATGTATGTTCTAAACTCTTCTTCCTTTTTTTGCTGCTTTTGCCATCTTCTTGCGATATTTTCGCCTCTTCACCTGTTCTTCATAATGTTTTACTTCGATTTTATGATACATTCTTCCTTCCTCGGTATCTCCTCTGATTTCGCCAATTCCACTCGGCATAGGAATCGACACATTGATGAAATGTTGATGCTACAGCCTTTTATTGCATGTATCCATGGCCTTCCCAACAAAGATGTTATATGGTGATTCCATATCTACTACACATAACGTCACATTTGTTTCAATTTCTCCCAACAAAATTCGTATTTTTATTTCCCCTTTAAGTTTTGTTCTTGATTTGTCAAACCATAGACATGACATGTTGCGAAGTCATTTCTTCATCTTTGTACCCCAATTTTTTATATGCATGATAAAACATTATATTCATCGAACTCCTCGTATCCACTAAAGTTCTACTTATTGCCCATTCTTCCATTGTTTTTGTTAATTTTCCTTCTTCTTTTGTTGGCACTTATTGTAATCACTAGTGGTGATGTGTGATTTAAATTCTCTTACGACATCTCCGTTCTTTGTGAATATAATTCTTTGTTTTTCCCATTCTTTAAAGGGTAACACCTTCTCTGCTGTTATAATTTTCTTTCCTTCAAAATCTCTTTTATGTATTCTCCTTTGATACTTTCATGAAATTTATTAACCATTGATTTTGAAATCATATTACATTCCAATTCTTCATTACCCTCCCCGATTCTAATTTTCTTCAATTTATCCATCATACTCTTGATCTTTACCTTTTTAGTGACAATATCCAATCTCTTATCTTCAATCACTCCCCTGTTTCTAGCGCCATTATGTAGTTGCAGAAATCCTACACTACACCCCTCACTAGAATATACACAATTAAGTCATTTTAAGATGAATGATTATGATTTCTATTGATTGAATACTTGAATCTTTACAATATGAAATAGAAATGAGTTAAAGAATTACAATCACTCTAAAGCTTTCTCTTTCCTCAAAACTTGCTTAACCATTCAAAAAGAACTTCCTCAACATTTACTCAACCCTTTATATAGGGTAGTACATGATGGATGACAACTAAGTCATCCTTTATTTTCGGAATGTCTTGTGAAATATCGCAAGTGTACATGTATCAATTCTCGCGACACTCCTAAATTTCGCCAATCTTCACATCTTTCTCATGTTTTGGCTATCGTCATTCATTGCGTCATTTATTTTACTTCCCTGCGACTCCCTCGCAATGTCGTCATTTATTAATCTCGCGAAGTATTGTTGTTGCGATATTCTGATCCTACATCCAATATACTCCCATCATCTTTTGTAGAAGAGAGCAGGCATACCATCCGGGCCAGGTGAGTTTAAGCTTTTCATCCTCTTTATAGTGTTCCAAACCTCTTCATTAGTAGGTACTCTTGATATATTGTTGTCATGTGAGATATCGATCTTCGTAGAAAGCTTGGAATTGAATGGAGTGATTATCTTCCTCAGGGTCTCTCTTGAAAAGGTTAGTGAAGTGACTCACCAAACAATTTATCACCTCAGAGTTTTCAGTGATCTAAGTACCATCAGCAGACTTTACTGCTTCAATTTGATTTTTCCTCCTTCTTTGGATGACATAAAGGTGAAAAACGCGAGTATTTTTTTTATCAATGTTAGGAATCCAGTTCACCTTACTCCGCTGCTCAAAATATCTCTGCTGTAGAAGGTTTAAATGATCAATTCTTTGACACAGTTCCTTCTCCTCATGTCTTGTGTCTCTGATATGAGATTCCATTTGCACTCTTAGCAGTTGTTGCTTTGAGTCTCCAACAACTCTGAAGATATTCCCAAACTCCTTTTTGCTCCATTTGTTTAAGTCTCTACTCACATTATCAAGTTTATCAACAATGCTTAAACTGTTTGAAGTCCAGGAATTATGAACCACTTCATTGAATTCAGGGTGCTCTACCCAAAAATATTCAAATTTGCTAGAGAAATTCCTCTTCCTTTTATTGACTCTGTCAGTAATGATCAGGATTGGAGCATGGCCACTGCTGAGTCTTGGGAGATGCAACACACTATTATTTTGAAACATGAGCAACCATTTTGGGGTACACAATGCTCTATCCAATCTTTCAAATACCGGTTAATCCATAGTGGCTCCATTAGTCCAAGTGAAAGCTGGACCTATAAATCCCATATCTATTATCCCTCTACTATGAATAAAGTTCTTGAACTCAAAATTTGCAGGATTCATCTTATGGCTACCTCCTTGTTTTTCATTGATATTGCTAATGGCATTCAGGTCCCCCATGATACACTAGGGGTTTGAGATTTGAGCAGCATAGGTCGAGAGATTATCCCAAAATTTATTCCTAAGGTGGTGTTGAGGAGGAACATAAACACACAACAGATCCCAGTCACCTCTAACCATACTATGTATTCTACAGAGCACTACATTTTTATCATCTTTTATCACCACCAAAATGACATCATTATTCCAAAGTATAACATTACCACCACTTCTACCAATCGCAGGAACATAATTGAAATTATCAAAACCCAACGAATTATAGAGATTCGTAGAATTTGACTCACCCATTAAGGTTTCAGTAAGAAATGCAATTTGAGGTTTGCAAGCCCCGAGAAACGCCTTCAGATTACGGACCGTCGAGTTGTTTCTCAATCCTCGACAGTTCCAGGAGGAGATTAACATCGATTCTATGGATGATTTTGGGCAGCCACCACACCCATTTGTGGAGAAATTGATTGAATAAACTTTTTAACATGAGTATCAATGTCCATCGGACAAAATTTGGTCTCTTCGCACCACCGATGATTCCTTCATCATAGAACCTCTGTAGATTCTCGCTTATAGCTCGTCGATCTTTTCCATCCTCTCTTCTTCTTCTTCTTATTTTGATAAGACTCTGAATGAGATGTATATGAAGATGAGAAATTCTCTTCTGTATCAGAATTACACGAATTAGGTTTAGATTGGGTGGATTGGATTATTGGGTTATTTGAAACTGGGTGTAGACTTTCAGGGGTTGAAAAATCATCGGGTTTGGATACATGTTGCTCGCCTGGTGGATGTGTATTACTTTGACCCAGGCTAGTATCCGTAATCTCTTTTTCTAGACTTAATGGAGTTACACGAGACTTAGTAACGGTCTTTGACGTGGGTGGAGATAACTTACTAGCATTGGTAGCATTGTCTGATGGAAGATAAGATTTGTTTGGGCCTTTATCTTTCCTTACAGGGCGTTTTCTTGGATCAGCCAACGTCTCTTTCCTGACATCTGTTACTCCACCAACCTTAGCAGAGTCTAGTTTGTTTGGTACGCAGGTTGTTGTGATGATGGAAGTACTACCACCTTTGGCAGTTATGGTTCCCATACCGTCTATCACTTTTGTGCTGGCACCTTCTCCACCTCTTGAAATATTTAGTGTAGTTGTCTCAACTACACTACCTTTCCCTTTTTCTTTGATTGTTGTGTTGGTGTCTTCATTGACGTTGGATTGCAGAGAGATATTATTGATTCCATTATGGCCATTTGATTCACTAACCTGTAAAGCAACTAGATTCATCTGGATCCGCCTCGTGGCCTCCATCTGATCGTCGTTTCTGTAGCTCTAATCGACGGCTGCTGAGACTGCTCTAAATCCTTCCTCATGTCTGCTCTGTATGAGTTAGGTTTGAAAACTCATGGATCTTCCTTGTAGAAAGCACGAATCTCTTCTGTGTATCTAGCCATAGATTTATCATGCATCTTAAGGGCAATCTCTTCAGGATAATGACTTGGTCTTCTTCTAATTTCTTTGACAGGTGAGGACATTGTTTCATCACATGCCCAAAGAATCTACAGTAGAAACACAATCTTGGTAGTTTCTCATATCTGAAAGTGATAGTAATTTTCTTCTTGGTCTTCAACGCAATCACCACATCCTTTGGAATGGGTCTCGTAATGTCCAGACAAACTCTAACTCTAGCATATTTCCCCCATTTAGTTGCCATCTATGGGTCGATAGGTTCAGGTGATCCTATCTTCTTCATAATGTTAAATACCTTCTGCTCATTCATCATACTAATTGGTAACCCATAAACATGCATCCACAAGGAAACAAACTTAAAATTATACTCTTCTATTAGCAGATCTTCATGACAACGTTCCATTACCATTAACTCGTCTCTAACAGACCATGGACTTCCCTGTAAGGTTGCCTCCAAGTCACAGAGGAGATCAAACTGGACTTTGTAGATTCCGCTACCCAGATCTGTTAACTTTAAAGCACCCGATGGTCTCCAAGCTTTTGTTACCACCTCTGATAAGGTCGCACATCTATCGGTTGTCCCAGGTTTTCGAGCGAAACCACCTACCGAACTACACATATTACGGTTCTCATTTTCAAAACCGAAACTGAACTGTATTGAAATCGGTTCGGTTTGAAACTGAACTGTATTGAAATCGGTTCGGTTTGAAACCGATCCAAGTGGACTCGGTTGGTTACGGTTTTAAACACGGTTTTTCTCTTTCCTCTTTTTTTTTTTTTTTTGTTTAAAATCATAAATTCTCTGGGTTTCTCTGTAAAATGATTATAGAACGGTTACAAACTTGAGAGAAAAGAATTACAATCCAAAGAAAAATAAATCAGACATAGACTTTCAAATAACTAAGCAATCAAAAAATTAAAACATAAAAAGTTTGAACACTCAATCCTCCTCTATCAACAATTGATTTACAATTCAAAATTCAATCTTTCAAAACCAACAACACCCAATCTGTCCTATTCATCTTCAAATTGACAGTGACAGTGAACATCTTTGCTCAAGTTCGGTGGTAACATCATCATCTTCTCTCCGGCAAAATCACCAGATCCCATATCCAACCAAACTTTCCTTTAGAAGAACCCAAAATCACCATTATTCTTCTCGGTTTTACAAGGTATATTTCATAACCCTTAATTGAAAACCAAACCAAACCATCAAATCAAATCAAAGTGTAAAATTATTATTGATTAAGCATAGGAAGAAAAAAAAGAAGTTAGAACCCAAAATCGCCATTATTCTTCTCGGTTTTACATAGTATCTCATAACCCTTGATTGAAAATCAAACCATCAAATCAAAATGTAAAATTAAGCGGTGATTGTGACCTGATTGAGCATAGGAAGAAGATTAAGCTGTTGCAGTGCTCTGAAGAAGAGAATGAAAAAGAAGACGCATGTTTTTATTTAGGGTTTAGGTTAACGTTGTTTATATAAGATAGGTAAACGGCTAGGATTAAACTACAGCTAAAATCAATGACTATGATTATCCCGGTTCACTCGGTTCGGTTCGGTCGGTTTGAAGGGTCAAACTGTGGACTGAGCCGGGAATCCTACGGTTATCAATATTCAAACTGTGACCCACCGTTGGATGGACGGTTCGGTTCGGTTTCGGTTCGGTTTGATGGTTCGGCTCGGCTCTTGTGCAGCCCTACCTCTGTAAGGATAATAAGATTATACTCTTTACCCGAGACCATCTTGAATACGAGACTCTTATTATGTTTTTTGAGAACATCTACTGGATCATCCTCGTCTTCATATTCATAAGTTTGAGGTTCATCAATATTGTCTGTTAGTGTATTCAATAATCCTTCAAACTCTTCAACATTCTCTGATGTAGAAGCCATTTAAAAACCTGAGAGAAAAAACCAGAGAAACCAAGTTATGAAAAAAAGTAGAGGACACATGAAGGGGAGATTAAGGAGAAAAGCAGAAGTGATATAAAAATACTGTAAAGAAAGAAGGAAGAATTACTAAGAAGTGATATAAAAACCGCCCTGAACAGGGGAGAAAAAACTCATCTAAGAAGATGAACAAAGAACCTTGACTAATGTCAAAGGAGCGATGGCCAAACAAGACCGCAATGCATCGCTCTATTCGAAGCTCTCTTTGAATCCCCTTTCTGAACCCTGAACCCTAGGCACAAAACCTAAGATCTCTGAATTCTTAGATATTGTCCGAGATTTTTTCAGAGCCGGTTGTCGAGGGACTTATGCACGTGTATCACGTGCTATATATAACCGACATGGTCAAACAGTAATGCCACGTGTACTTCTAAACAACGCCGCATATAGTTTGTGAATTTAATAATCAAAAAGAAGACTTGGGTAGTTGGAATTCCAAAGTGGAAAAATCAAAACTACTTCAACAGCTAGCTCAGATCAACAAAATTATTCAGTTTCATTTTTATTCTAGGGCATCATCATATTTTCCCTCTATTTGAATCCAATCACCACAAAAACAAGAATCTATGGGTTGTGCAGCATCTCTTCCAGGTTCTTTCTCCTCTCAAAATCATGTGTTATATTTCTTTTTTTTGCATTTTTTCCCCAATTTTTGGTATTTTTTGGGGTTTTCTGAGATTTTAGTTAATTGAGAGATTGGTATTGATTTATTTGAGGTTTTGATGTTGTTTGTCCTGTAGATAGAAGTTCTAAAGCGTTACCAGGGATTAATTCGGCGAACGATGGAACGGACTCGAAAACCTAAAAGTGAAGGTATGCTCGTCAAACTACTCTTTCATCATTTGGTTACGATTTTTAAAGTTGTAATTGGGATTGGTTGAAAGTATTGGAAATTGAGGAGATAGTATTGAATTTTGATTTTGATGAATTAGGATTGCACTTATGTAGTTTTGTTCTGCTAAAATGTCAGTTAGATCGCATGGCTATGTTTCTGTAAACGTTGAGGGTTTTTTTTGTGTGTATATGATGGATTTTTAAAACTTAGAAGTGATGACCTTTCCTACTGAGAAAAGAGAATAGCTCAATCATATGTGTCACATAGAGTTTCTGGAAGTTGGAAAAGGAATGGCCAATTTGTAGATGGGATCAGTGGGGGATTGGTTACAAACAAATGATGGGAGGAATAGAACGTGATACTACTCTTATTAGAAACCTTATTAGAAACCATTGGCGATATAGTTTTGGTTCCACAATCCACATATCATAAGTTCATAACCTTAACCTTCCAAAGCTCTGGAAGTCGTGCTATATGGACTGTAAACATGTTTTAGCTGGGAAAAAGGGTCAAGTTTCTATAAGTAGAGGACTATTTCATGATGGACCATTTTTACCAACAAAAACAAGATCGTCTTCTTTCATATACTGATAGATTCCTGTTATTCAATTAATATTTAGTTTCATGCTTCTGACATACATCTTACAATTGCAGTTGGTGTTGTTAGGGATTCAGGTGTCGGCAAAAGTTGTATCGTTCTTCGCTTCGTTCGTGGTCAGTTTGACCCCACATCAAAAGTAAGAACAGAGACGTATCCATTGAAGTTCAATAGTGTAAACATAATTGAATGACTGCCTGCTGTGTAAAAGCAGATACCGTGGCGGTTATTTGATAACTAACAAATTTCAGGCTTTAAAATGTGTATCAGGTAACTGTCGGAGCTTCATTTCTTTCTGAGACGATTGCCTTGCAAGATTCTACTACTGTCAAATTTGAAATATGGGATACTGCAGGCCAGGAGAGGTACTTCATTACTAGAAATTATCAGATAGCTAGTAGAAAATAGCTCACGCTTTAAGTTAGTTCTCTGCAGAAACTGAACATTTATTTCTGGCCTCTAAAAGTATATGAGTCGTACAATGTAATCGAGTTGTGTTCTTGCCTACTTATGAGTCCTATTCATTTTGACTCCCTTTGGAGGGAATATGCAGAGGTCCGTGTACTTGAAACACAACCAATGAAAGTATTTGTAGAGTTAGTTGCTTGAGATTGTGTTTTAAATCCTCTCAATGGCAGTTGGATTTTTTTTTTTCAGTGTTTCACTCTAGATGGATAAGATTGTAAACCAGTACTTACATTTGTCATTTCATGTTTTCCATCACTTGTACAAGGTATGCTGCATTAGCTCCACTTTATTACCGTGGAGCAGCAGTTGCAGTTGTTGTGTATGACATAACAAGCCCAGAATCCTTCAACAAGGCGCAGTATTGGGTCAAGGTATTTTCTCTAAGAACTTTTGAATCTGGCACGATTTATTAACAGTGAAAGTTATGGATTTACATGATAGATTTAATGGAAAAATAATATAGCCATCTAGGGTACTTGAGCTAAATTTCACTTTTAACTCGATGGAATTTATTCTCTAACAGGAGCTACAGAAACATGGTAGTCCCGACATTGTTATGGCCTTGGTAGGCAACAAAGCGGATCTTCTGGAGAAACGTCAAGTACCTATTCAAGTATGTCATGCTCCTCTTAGAAATGTCAATTGGTTTTCCTTACTTGCATCAAATGACTTATGAGTTTTTAATAAAGTAATTCCTATGGTGTCTATTAGGTATAATATCAAATTTGGCTGACATTTTTGTTTTGGATTGTTAATCAAGAACGCCCTCGAGTATGCTGAGAAGAACCGAATGTTCTTCATTGAGACATCTGCCAAGACAGCTGATAACATCAATCAACTGTTTCAGGTATATTTCTAGCAGGATGCTGTAATATGATCCCTAGTGTGATTGCATGAGTACTAATAGAGTTATTTCAAAGATGGCTGATGTTATTTCTCTCTTTCCCCTCTCTATTATTTCCGCAGGAAATTGCTAAAAGACTACCAAGGGAGCAGCCTGCCACTTCATGATTCCTCCACGAAATGTAATGAATTGGTAAGAAGACAACCCATTATGCTGATCATAATAAGAGTTTCCTTGGCTCTAATCTCATGTTTCTAATGTCGAGTATGTTTATAGTGTGATTTTATATCCTGCAAGGCTGTAAGCATTTCTCAAATTCTATAGTGGATTCCTTCACGATTTGCTAGTTGTATGAAATTAATTTCTCAGTTGACATGTCAGTGTGATGTAATACCCCCAGAAAATAGTTTGTTCATGCATGACCCACTAGAAATAAAAAGATAGAGAAAATTACAAGTAGCTTTCTGAATTTGATTTATTGTTAAATTTAGAATTTAATGAAGCTCCACAATTGACCTAACCTGTAACTAGTATGTGGCAGAAGTTAACAAAGCCGGAAACCAGCTAACTGTCTAGCAATTTAGATATTCGTGCGTCAAGGTTAACTTGGTTTCTGTATATTCCCTAATTGTGAATTGAGTTACCTAACGGCTTCTTCTTCAGTTATTAATTGGGAGGAAAGATTGAAGATTCAGCAATCCTGCGCACGGTCTGGAAGCAAGCCATTGCGTATCCAGACCGTTACAATTCTTAATAGAGTTTTTATAAGCACGTCAAATATCAAATATACACGCATTTCTTTATCATGATTATTCTCGCTGAATTTCCTTATCCGCTCACTACTGTCACTCACAATATTTTCTGTGGTAACCAGATGTATGTCATCCAACAACTTAATACTAAGTTGTTGACAAGTTTATTCCTTGCTTTTCAGATTTTTTTGTTTTTCTTTTTCCAGATAAGTCTAACCAGTCTGTATATCGACCTCATTTTGAACTACACACTCCAAACCGCAGTCTTTCACTTAAATAAGAAATCTAGTGTTGAATTTTAACCTCATTTCGACATGTATCAAGATAGTAGCAATCTAAACTTGTCAACGGATCATCAACCGCAGAACCATACTTCTTTAATGCAACTTGATCAGCCAGACTATTACAGTAATGAAAAAGTGAATCACAACAAGCAAAATATCATCTTCCAGGAAGGCAACAAATAAATTCCACCAGGGTACAATAGGTGATTTATTATAGACAAGCCATGGAGGGCTCTCTAGTCTCCAATTCTTGTAGTGCAAGTCGAATCTCTTGCTCATTGCTCATTGCTCATTCTTAGTTGGTTTAATACCTTATACTAAAACGGAAAGATGACAGACTATGCATACACCATGAATATGAAATGCAAGGTAATAGATAATTAAGTATTAGCCTCTCACCATCATTCTGGAAAGGCCTCGATGATAGAAGGGAATGTGGGAATTCGAATTATATTGTAACGAGTGAAACCTGCACTGTTCAATAACATGTTCCATTCGACTTCGGTTCTTTCTTTTCCACCCGAAGTATTTACCATCATCAGTAAATCGAATAATAATCCAGCTTCATCAAATAAGCCATTTCCCTGATCTGGTCGCAGTACACAGTCAACAATTATAACTTTCCCATTCTTTGTCTTGGATATTGCCTTGTAACAGTTTCTTAAGATCTTTATGCAGTCTTCATCGCTCCAATCATGCATTATCCACTGCAACATACATCATGTATACACCATTCACATATGTTGTTAAATATAGTCAACTTATTTCATTAGAATTCCTTCTATATCATGTCATTTTATCTAAGTACCAAGAAAGCTACACCTTCCATTTTATGTAAAGACCATCGCTTTTGGTAAGTTATAACTACACCTTTCACTACTCGTGCAGTTTAATTAAAAGGTAAAATGAGTAGTTAAACTATTGATTTTTCAAATCTATATACGAATTATCGTTCAGCTTAAAAGTGTGTGATCTAACCTTCATGATAATAGCATGGGCTTCTGGAATATCAGTAAACATATCACCCCCAACATGGGTGATCCCTGGATGTTCAGGTGCCGTAGCCACTACATGAGGTAGATCGAAATTGACACCTTTAATATGTGGATTCGCCTTCACGATGGCAGCAATCATCGACCCGGTCCCCCAACCAACATCAACAAGCAATCCTATACCATTAAATCCATCTTTATAGTTGGCTAACATCTTGTTGACTATTATCTTAGCCGAGCATTCCATTCCATCGTTGAAAAGCTGATTAAAGTGAGGATTTACTAAAGCCAGATCCCAAGCATCACATCCATGAGCTTTCTCAAAAGGAAAACCACTTTCTTCAATACTTTTTCCCACATATTGCCATGGTTTTAAAATGAGAGGATGAAGGTGAAGTAAAATCATTGGTGCCAGAGTAAATTTTGAATCTCTTAATAACCATTTTGAAGATGGAGTTAAATCATATAAAATCTGATTGGTTTCTTGATGAAATTGAGAAGCAAAAATATGTTTATGAACCAACAATCTCATTACACGAGTAAGATAATCGACATTGGGAGATGATGATAATGTGGTTTTTTTCAAACTGTTTATGATCTCGGACATTGTGACCGGATGGCCATGAGAGTTTTTTTTATTTTTTTCGAAGAAAAGGTTATATTAAGAAGAAAGAAAACCATTACACAAAGTAAAGGAGCTACACATTCATGAGAGTCTCCCAATCACTCCAAATGAGACTAGGAGTTACAAACTTAAACGTATCTGAATCACAAGACCAAACAACTACAAGTCGTTTAACAAGGTCAATAACCTCGGTTGCTTCCTTCTTTCTTAAAGTACCAAAAACTCTTTCATTTCGTTCCTTCCACAATCCCCAACAAATTGCATAGTGAATAATACGCCAAAGCGAACTACCTCTACCCCGAACATTTGTAGTCCAAGCTTCAAACAAATCAAAAAGTGTCCTAGGTATTGGCGATGAACCAGAAAAGATTTAATGAAGTAGTTTCATATTTTAAAAGAATAAGAACAATGAAAAACATATGATATGTTGTTTATCTTTCGGTGTTGTAGAAAACACACAAATCATTTTCTATATCCACTCCTATATGCCTTAACACGTCTCTAGTTGGAAGAGAATTATGAAAAGAAGCCCAAATTATAAAACTGACCTTATTAGGGATATTGCTTTTCAAAGATGCTTTAGCAAACTGCAAGTATCATATTGTCCAGCTAGAGTTTCATAACACTTGGATGTAGTAAAGTTCTCCATAATAGACATCTCATCTCCATTTTCCACAAGTCTAGGAATACGAACGTCACGCCGAAGAAGATCCCATTCAAGCTGCTCATTAGCATTCAAAGCTCTCTTGAAAAGACATTACCAACCGTTGTTTCCAATCATCTCCGCCACATTGGCATCTTTAACTTTCACTACCTTAAACACCTCCGGAAAAATATCTTGCAAGCAACCTCCATCAAGCCATCTATCCTTCCAAAATCTAATATCGTTACCGTCTCTAACTGTAAATTGTACCATATTTTGAATCATAGGTACCATGTTCACCACATTCTTCCATAAACACCTGCATTGAGAAGTGGAATCAACATCCGGCATTAGCAATCTCTTGTTTCGTTTAAACTTCTCTTGCACTATCTTCTTCCAAAGGTTGTTATTATGTTTCGAGTACCTCCATATCCACTTAACCAACAACGCCCGATTAATGTCCTCCAATTCCTCACTCCCAAACCGCCGCTTTGGCATACAAATCTTTGTCCATCCAACCCAGACTAACTTCCTTCGACCTTCAACAACTCCCCATAAGAAATTACGCATGATTCTAACCATTCGTTTTTCCATACTAACAAGTAAATGAAAAAGAGACAAATAGTAAATTGGTAAACTAGCAAGAAAACTCTGAATTAAGAACAAGTCTACCTGCTCTATTCAATTTCTTTTTCTTCCATGTCGCCAATTTTTTCTCCATTCTAACCAGGACATACTCCCAAACTGAGGTGCTCTGCCAATGTGCCCCAATTGGCATACCAAGATAAATAAAGGGAATTTTCTCCGCCTTGCAACCTAGTTCCCTGGTGAGAACATCGATTACATTATCCGCACCCACACTAATCATAGTAGATTTCTCGTATTTAACTTCAAACCCGGTAGAGTTTCAAAAACCGACAAAATAATTAGAAGTGTCCTAACTTCTTCCACGTTTTCATCAATGAATATCAGCGTGTCATCCGCAAATTGAAGATGCGAAATAATAGTTCCATGATCCACCACTTGAAAACCCGAGAAAGTTGCCCTCTTTCCACTTTGCATCATTAATCAGTTTAGATAAAACTTCCACCACCAATAAAAACAAGTAAGGGGACAATGAATCTCCTTGTCTTAGTCCTTTAGTTGGTTTGAATTTCTCCGTCGAACTACCATTCACCAACACCGACAAATGCGAGGAAGTGACACAACAAGTAATCCAAGAAATCCATCTGTCGCAAAATCGTTGCTTCTTTAAGATTGTAAATAGAGCTTTCCAATTAATTAACGTTGTCAAAATATTTATCCATATCAATCTTGCAAAGAATACCGGGCTTCTTAGTTTTCAACCTCTATCCACACATTCATTCGCAATAAGCACTCCATCAAGAATTTGTTTGTCATGAATGAAAGCTCCTTGAAATCGAAATAATGTCGGGCATCACCTTCTTCAATCTAGTTGCAAGCAACTTAGATAAAATTTTATACACACCGATAGGTGTTGTAAACACCTTAATTATTATTTATTGTTTATGCTTTCTTTGCGAGTTTTCATGCAAAGTATGTGTCTTATGTTTGCTTTTGAGTTCTATAGGTGTTTTGGATTCATTGGAGCAAAAGGAAGTGTAACTCGTTTAAATCCTGGATTTCATCTCATCATCTTGGGAGAGCGAAAATACGAAGCCGGTGACGAAGAATGAGACCGTTCCGACGTCACATGAGAAAGTTATGAGCAAAATCATTGATTAAGCTTGTCAGTTCCCTAGGACTTACAGTGCATGTAAAGGGGTGCCATTTCAGTTGGCCCTTATCCAGTAGTACCTGGGTGGCTGTATCAATCTCTCTTCCTACCACAACCCTAAAATCAAGAGATATTCATCTCTTATCATTACACAGTAAATTAGAGAGGAGAGGTTAAATGTTTGAGTGAAACCGAGAGATGATGATCTTTGGTGAAGAATCAAGAATTGTTGGTTGTGATTGTGTGGATATTATGATGAAATTGGTGGAATTAGTTGTGGTATTCTTGTGAAGAACATGGAACCGAAAGAAAGGGGTTTTGAGATGAAATAAAAGAATGGGTTTACTACAATTAGGGTTACGGTGGTGAATGATTGAAGAATTATTCCATGGGTTTGCTTCTGATCTAGGAACTAGGATTTCTGTGGTGATTTTGGTTTTGAGATCGAGAAGAAGATTATGTTGGTGAGGTTTAGTTACTGTTGAGTGAAATGAAGGAATGGGTCCTCAGAAATGGAGGAAGTTGTCTTATTATTGGTTGCGTTGGCGTATGGAGACATAGGTTTAGGGTTGAATTGAAGTTCTTCGAGTCTTGGTATGGGTTACGGTTGTGAATTCGAGATGGTGATTATTACGTAATGAAGTTGAGGCATTGTAGAGTCTTGCATTTGCAATTGCAAGCCATGATGTTGAGCTTAGGGTTATAAGTAGATGGAACGTAGGCAGAAATGAGTTGAGATTCACTTACATCTTTGTTGGTTTGAATTAGTAAATTACATGGGTTGCTGCCCTTGGAGTTTGTAGGTTGCAGCTGAGAACTGAAGCAATTGCAGGGACTAAGGTGCAACTTTTGTAATGGAGTCAGTTGTTGATATTGGCAAGGAATTGTTAGGTGCAATACTGGTGTTCGTGATAATGAACGAATGGGTATGACTCAGTTGAAGTCATGAATGGATGTAGGAGAAGAAATGGGTTTGATGCTCACTGATCTTATGGTATTGAGTGAGCTGCAGATGTTGTGTATTGCTCACCAGATGGGAAAGCTATGATGGTATGGAAAACATGGACCGGAGGAGGAACTTACAAGAGCAGTTTGCAGGGAAGAGAATATCACCGATGTTTGTGCGGATGGCTTGTGTTGATTGCAGTTGGTGCAATAGAGCAGTGAGATGAAGATTCTAGTGTAGCAACCGGAAGAGGAGTTTGTGTGGTCGCTGAATGAACTTGAATGAAAGTTTGTATGTTGTTAAAGCTACGTCTCGATTAAGCTAGAATTGAGATTGCTTTGGTTTGATGGAATTGGTGGTATTCTTCCTGGTGGATGTGTTTGCGAGAGATGGGTAAGTGCTAGTGGTGTTAATGATAATCCAGAACTGCGCAGCGGTGTTGTTGAGGTTAATTATGAACCGGGTATTCTTGTTGTTGTTGTTTCGACGAGGAAAGCAAACGTAATGGAAGAATAATGCAAATTCTTTGGTAGTTGAGCTGAATTGCGGGTGTTGCTTGTGGATGTGCTCGAAATAAGATGGGAGTTATCTGATGCAGCTTGAGTTATTGGTGTTGCGATACTCGCAGATTCATAGTGGTTCAAGTGATGTAACTCTGACGGTGAATTGAGCACAAGGTGACTGATGAATTGGAGAGATGGTTACACAAAGTCTGTGTCGAGTTGAAACTCAAGGGTTTCTCGTTGAAAATAAGGAGATTATGGAGATGTGAATGATTTACAATTAAGTGAAGCAGAGATCAATGGGTTTGTTTACCCGAACCTGATGTTGCTTATAATGGTTGAATCATGGAAGAAGATGGAGTTGGTCCGAGTTTGAATGGGTACGAGGTTGATGGTTACGCGACACTTGGAAGTGTTGTTTGCTATACATATCACAAAGAAGATGGAGTTTTGCTTGTAGCCATGGGTCCGAGATGAATTAAATGGAGGAGGTTTACGGTGGTGTCTTTGCCTTGATTGAAGTTGTGGTTGCAGCCGCATTGGAGATGAAACCGATGCTCAAGAAGATGCACTGGTGGTGTTGGTTTGCTTGTGAACTGCAATTGCGGTCATGGGCTGGTGATTGGCCGTAGATTTAACCGCAGTGGAGATGGAGTTTGCGCGTGGAAGCAACGAGACTAATGAGAAGGGATGGCATGGAAGCTGAAAGACATGGACAAGAGTTTGGGAGCCGTTCTTCTTTAATGGCATTGTGTAGAAAGCTGAGATGCGAGAGAAGCTTTTTGATTGGAGATGGTTCTTGGCATGGATCAGAGGCTGTAAGGAGAACAAGCATTGCAAGTGATGAAAAGTGGAGTTGTAGCTACATATGCTGTTGTTGCCGGCTCTGAGTTTGGTGGAAGGAGATATGGCTGTGACTAAGGTGGTGAAGCAAATCATTGTGCAACGGCTGAGCATGTCAATGGCCTAGAAGGTTGGAACCAAATCGGCGGAGTTAGCCTCGACTCGGACTTGATTACCTAACTCAGGGTGATTCACCCATCGACTCGGTGGCTTTGACACGGTTGATCGATATTTTGACCGGTGACCGGGTGGACTTTTCCTCTACCCGAGATAATTTAGGTCACTTCTCAGGCCAATTTCCGACCGCCATAATACCTATTTTCCTATTGACTATTTTTTTGACATATTTTCACATGGGTATTCCTCACATATGGGCTTGGTAGACATCTTGTTATTGGACTTGGGGCTTTGAAGACCTAGTTTTGGAAAGATGAAAAGCTACAAAAGAAG